>MUZC01002835.1:547450-596194 GCA_002072015.1 Radix auricularia
CCAACCCCCCCCCCCTAAAATGGGCGATATGAAACTGAATCAACGCTAATTCTCCAAGTTTCCGTGTAGGTAGAAGCTTGAAACTTTGGGAAGTTGTTGAGTATTCCCCCCCCCCCCACATTCCTTCCCGCGATGGTAAGATTAAATCACCTCTCACTAGGGTGACGATTGTCGAAATATAGGTTTTTTCCCCAATGTGAGGTTTATAAAAAAGACGCATCTTTAAATCTCCAAGTTCTTGTGTACTTAGGAGCCTGAATGGTTGAAGTTAATATATTTAGTATATCAATCTTCATTCAGATAAAACTCAAATTGTGTTTTTAATTAGTGTTACGCGGGTTCGCAACACTTGCTGAAACCCTAATTTCCGCAGCAAAGCGCGGGTAAATTGCTAGTCTATACTAATAAAAGGGAAAGCCCTCACTGACTGACTGACTGTATCATCACTAATTCTCCAACTTCTCGTGTAGGTAGAAGCATGAAACTTCGGGAAGTTTTTGGGTACCCTATTTCGACGAAAATTGGCAAAAAAGAATTTTGAAATTCACACTTGTGGGGGCCGGGGCCCCAAAAACATTTTTTTCCTTATATAAGCTATATACTAATTGAAAATAAATAATTCTTCTATTTCCCGTGTAGGTAGAAGTATGAAACGTTGGAAATTTTTTGAGTACATGCTTCCGACGATAATTGGCAAAAGAGAATATTAAATTTCCCACTCATGGGAGCTGGGGCCCTGAAAAAAGATTTTTTCATTATAAGAGCTATATAAAAATTGAAAATCAGCAATTCTCCTGTATCCCGAGTAGGTAGACTCATGATAGATTGGAGATGAGAAAAATACACTTTCATGATGCTAGCATGTGAAATATTTTTAAAAATATTTCTTACTTGGCGGCAGGGGCTCCAAATTTAAAAACTGAAAATCACTAATTCTCCCATTTCCCATGTAAGCAGAAAGCATGAAACTTTATGAAGTTTTTGAGTGCAATCTCCCGATGATAATTGGCGAAAAATAATGTTACATTCCCACTCATAATGGTACGGGGGCCCCAAAAAAATGGGACCCAAAAAAAAAGTTTTTTTTCCTTATATGAGCTATTTACAAATAGCAAATCATTAATTCTACTATTTCCCGTATAGTTAGAAGCATGAAACTTTGTACATTTTTTGAGTACATGCTTCCGATGATAATCGGTAAAGGAGAATTTTAAATTTCCAACAAATGGGGCCGGAGCCCCAAAAACGTTTTTTTTTTCCTTTTATGAGCTTTATAAAAATTGAAAATCACTAATTCTCCTATTTCCCATATAGGTAGAAGCATGAAACTTTGGAAATGTTTCGAGTACAAGCTCTCGACGAAAATTGGTGAAAAGAATGTTAGAATTCCCTCTAATTGGGAACCGGGGGCCCAAATATATTTTTTTCTTATATTAAAAACCGACTTATCACTAATTCTCCAATTTTCCGAGTAGGTAGGAGCATGAAACTTTGGGTAATTGTTAAATACCGTCTCACGACGAATGTTGGTATAAAAGAATTATGAAATACACACTCATGGGGGCCGGGGCCCCAAAAATGTTTTTTTTTCCTTATATGAGATTTATAAAAATTGAAAATCACTAATTCTCCTATTTCTCGAGTAGGTAGACTAATGAAACGTTGGGGAATTGATAATTACACTTTCACAATGGAAGCAGGTGACCAAATATTTAAAATGTCTCTTACTGGGGGCCGGGGGGCCAAATGTGTTTTTTCCTAATATAAACTATATAAAAAATGAACATCAATAATTCTCCCTTTCCCCATGTAGGTAGTAGCGTGAAACTTTGGGAAGTTGTTGAGTACAATCTCCCGATGAAAAATGGCGAAAGGGAATGGTAAATTCCCACCCATAGGGGCGGGGGCCCAAATATAATTTTTTCTTATAATGAAAACCGACTCATCACAAATTCCATAATTCAAGGTGTAGGTAAAAACATAAAACTCAAATTTGGAAGTTGTTGGGTAACCTCTAACGACGAAAATTGGCGTAATATAATTTTAAATGCACACTCATGAGGGCCGGGGCCCCAAAAACGTATTTTTTCCTTATATGTGCTATATCAAAATAGAAAATCACTAATTCTCTTATTTCCAGAATAGGCAAACGCATGAAACTTTGGGGGTTTGTTAAATAGATTTCCACGATGGTAGCAGGTAAGCAATTATTTAAAATATCCCTTTCTGTGGGCTGGGGGGCCCAAATGTAGTTTTTTTCTTAATAATTACTATACAAAAGGTAAAAATCACTAATTCTCCCATTCCCCATGTAGGTAGAAGTATGAAACTTTTGGAAGTTGTTGGGTACTCTCTCACGACGAATATTGGCGTAATATAATTTATTTTAAAATTCATACTCAATGGGGCCGGGGCCTCAAAAACGTGTTTTTCCTCGTATGTGCTATATACAAATTGAAGAGCACTATTTTTCCTAATTCCCAAATAGGTAAACGAATGAAACGTTCGGGGTATTTTACATACACTTCCACGATGGCAGCAGTTGAAATAATAATTAAAATATCCCTTGCTGGGGGGCCCACATATAGTTTTTTTATGCACTCAGTCTCTCACTCATCACTAATTCTCCAACTTCCCCGCAGCAAAGCGTGGGGAAATAGCTAGTATATTTATAAATAAAAAATAAAAGCATATTAATTGTTAATGTTTTTTGAGTGTGAATTCGGAATATGTTTTGTCTCATTTAAGGGGTGGGTGGACCTGCGACCCCAATTTCTTTCTTGTGGCCTTCAAAACAATTATCTTATATTTTTATAAATATGTATTTATAGGTAAATCCTCTTATGTGGCCTTTTTATTACTGCTTACATAAATTGGACAAACAATGGTAAAAATGTTCCCCACCTTTTACAATGTATTTCGTTTCAATTACATTTATTTATTCATGTTTATTAATTTATAAAAAATACATCATACGATAGACATAATGGGCCGTCCATAAATGACATCACTCGATTTCGGCTGATTTTTCACCCCACCCCCTCGTCACACGTCGTCACGAAACGAAAACTTAGACCCCTTCCTCAACGTGAAGTCACAAAGATTCCCCCTTCACCATAAAAGCCCTATTTTCTATTTGAAAATGAGCATGTGTCAAATAAGTTTTGGTCATTTAAATATGTTTTTAGTGATGGCCGCGAAGCCACTTAAAACGTCATTAAATAAAGTGTAGGTAATCATATGTTTAAGTGGAACTTGTATTTAGAGTTGCGCGTTTTGAATGGCGTCAAATATATGACTCCCCTCTTCCTCCCGGTTCGTGACGTCATTTATGGGCGGCCCCCTAAAAGGGCGGCATATTGAAGACCGCCCAGGGCGGCAAGAGCTCTAGCTACGCCACTGAACTTAGGGATATTTTATAAGATAGATTGAAGGAGATTTTATCAGATAAACTTAAGGATATTTTATAAAAATAGATTGAGGGGGGTTTTATCAGATAAACTTAGGGAAATTTTATTAGATAAACTTAGGGATATTTTTAAGATAGATTGAGAGACATATTTTTAGATAAACTTATGGATATTTTATAAGATAGATTGAGAGAGATTTTATAAGTTAAACTTAGGGATATTTTATAAGATAGATTGAGGGAGATTTTATTAGATAAATTTAGGGATATTTTAAAAGATAGATTGAGGGGGATTTTACAAGATAAGCTTAGGGATATTTTATAAAAATAGATTGAGAGAGATTTTATTAAATAAACTTAGGGATATTTTAAAATATATATTGAGGGAGATTTTATCAGATAAACTTAGGGATATTTTATAAGATAGATTGAGGGGGATTTTATCAGATAAACTTAGGGATATTTTATAAGATAGATTGAGGGAGATTTTATCAGATAAATAGTGGTAGATTTATAATATTTGACCTGTACTTTAGATCGAACATTGACAGTTGAGTTGTATATTCCCTAATTTATTTGAATAATCTCTTTTTTCCTAAAATAACTTAATCACTGATATGATAATGGGGCACACTTTTGTCAAAGAGAACACTTCAATATATATGGGAAGGATTTGGACTATTTGTAAAGCAGTGGTTCCAAATTTAGGGAGTTGCGATGGGTTCTCTGGGGTCGCCAACTGTCGACTAAAAATAGTCACTGTAATACAAATTTGATTTATTTCGTAAAAACTTGATAGAAAGTGACTTATTTACATTTCCAAGGGGTCATGGGTCACATGGCTTTTATAAAAAAAGGGTCGCCACCCAAAAAAGATTGGGAACAATTGTTTTAAAGGATATAGAACGATATATTTTAAAATCATTGTGTAATTAAGTCTTTGCTATATTTTGAACAATAATCGCTCCGTCTAAATATTTTCTATTCTTTAAATCCTATAATTTAACGCTCAGACTGGGAGTGTTTAAGGGGCGAACTTTTCTCAATCTACTCAAAAGTAAAGATTATAAATTATAAATAGATTTATAATTATAAATTATAATAAATCTTGTAAAAATATGTGCATGATTATATCACTATTTTCTGAAAATGTTTTCCAAACTCAAGAGAATGGTAACAGTAACAGTTTGGGTTGACATCTCCTCACCTTCCTGGTTGCTCTTGTTGGTGACAAACTCCAACCACGGGTTGAATGTCCCCAGACTCATGTCCAGCACAATCTGGGCCAGGCACGCCCACAGCAAGTAGAGCAGAAACGTCTTGGTAAATAAACACTGAAGCAGCTTTCTGCCCGTGCGGTGACCACTACCTCGAACATTGTATGAGTCATTGACGTCAGAATCTGAATGATTTTCTATTGGCTGCCTGGTGAATTTGTCGTAGGTCTGTCAAATTGTAAAATATTAAAAGAAAGAATTAGATTAGGGCTTTGAAATACGTCCAGTCTTTAGAAGACGTGAGTCTTAAAAATGTGCGGGGTTGGGGGATGACGGCAGATATCAAACTGTACAAAGTAGGTACACCCCTAGCCTCATTTTTATTTGACTAGAATCGTTACACATGTTGTTGACAACTTCAACTTACACTTTCCCCACCACACATCCACAAACACACTCACACACACACACACACACACACACACACACACATACACACACACACACATATACACACGTCCCCACCCCCATAAACATAACCCTTAACCCCTCAGAACCCCTCAGAACCGCAGGCGTCCTCTTTCATTATTCCCTTTAGTTTAAATTTCTTAACCTGTGATCTTTGCTTATTTCATAAAACAATTCGGTCAACCATTAGATACTATTTTTATACATCGCTTATTTTCTCATAAGACAGAAACGGAATATAGTTTTATTTAATGTAATGATAATGGTCGATTTTTAGTTATGTATGACATTGTGGAAAATAAATTATATATTTTAAACCATCAACGTAACTATTTTCGCTTTGAAATTTATTTTTGAATATTCAATACATGAACATTAAAATGACTAATTAAACGTTAACATTGTTAAATGATATTAACAAAATTTGTTCACAGGTTCAGGGTAGTAAGTATCGTATCGTATTTCGAGTCTTTGCAATTTTTAAAATTCAACAGGCATAAGACATAACAATTCAATGGGCATATCATATATCGTCACAAGTGATCTTTTAGATATTGATCGGAATCGGAAATAATATGATCAAAGTATTTCTTAATCCGATATGTACTTTGTATAAAAGTACCACAGGTAAAAGAAAAGTTAAAGTGAAATCAACCTTAAACGCTACATACCATATGGCAAGACGTTTTTTTTTTAATATTCAGAAATTGAACATTAAAATAATTTCTGAAACACGTTGAAAATACTGTAGATGAAAAAATACAATGTTTTCACAAAGAAATTTAGAAAGCTACTTATTTTATTAAATAATTTCATAGAATTTATGCCTATCTTTTCAGAGTATAAATTTTAAGGAAGATCTTCTGTAAAGGAGACCCTGAAATGTATAAGATATGTATAACATACATATTGACCTACTTGAGTTCCCCTAATTAACGAAGTCTCTGCCGTGTCTTCATTTGATTCAGACATGTCCGGATTCTGGACACTACTGGACACCTGAAGATGGACAGCTTCGCCTGGCTCAGCATCAGCGTCACGCGTCCGTCTTGTCTTTGGGGAGGCAGGGACGAAATGTTTGGGCATGAGGAAAAATGTGCTGACCAGTGTGACGCAGTAGAGGCCAGCCAGTATCCAGTAGGACGTCTGTAAGCTGACGCCACGTTCATAAGCAAACTGAGGGAGAGAGGCGGTGCTAGACTTGTAGGGGTGGCTTAGATTCCACGTCTATTAATTCATCTAAGTGTTTTCTAAGATTTCGCTATCTTATTCTGATTTAAGTGTTCTATAAATTTTACACTCATTAGTAAATAACCAAATTTTATCCTGTTATGATGTTGTTGGATAAACCATTTACAGGAATCAGGAAGAGTAGGGGGCCTGAAACAGGGCCTTGTGGAATTCATGAGTTAACCGTTATTGGTGTTGATTTAGATCCATTAATAACTACAGTTTGCTCTCTATACCTAAAACTAAGACATTGGTCAGATGATTTATGAGACCCGAGATTCCACAGTATTTTTTTTAGCTTTGGTTGTGAACTTTATGTAAAGCTCTTGTGAGGTCTAGTAAACTTATATCTCTATTTGATAATTATTTTCTAAGCCTTATTGACAGATCATTTATATATTACACAAATTAATTACGTTTCACATTACCTATTGTTTCTAAAGCTGTGTTGATGTTGACAAAGGGCATTATGTTTTTATTCTACTGCTTATATTAGTGTTCTAGCAATTGAAAAGAAATACTAGTAAGTAAAACAGGTACAGCATTACAAGCGGATGTCACGTTTCCAATCCTGAGTCATGTTACCCCGGCTAAGAGAGGCTCGGAAACTTTATTCAATGATCAGGGACAATTTTTAGTACCTTGCCGGCTATTCAACTGGACCCGTAGTTATGTTTATTAGTAATTTTTCTTAAGGGCTTTATTTCTATCTGTTTCGTCTGCTGAAGATTACCTTGATATCAATCACTTTGGTAAAATATTTCTCTCACGTTAGATGACTTTCATAGCTGATTAACTAAATGGCCGAATTTTTTTCATGTTAAATTTCAACATTTATGATAGAGTAAGTTAGTGACAAATTACTATTTTGACACATTAACTTTTTAAAATGTTACCTTTATGACTGACTGCATAAAGGACGAAGCTTCCAGAGCGCCTACCAATAGACCAACTATAGTAGCACTACCTCTGGTAAACATGTAGGATATCTGTGGGATGGATGGTAGTAGATTTGGTGGATAGATGTTAAGTGGATGCTTATATGCGATTGATGGTAGGTGGATCGTTAGTTGGTAGGTGGATCGTTAGATGGTAGGTGAATCTTATAGATGGTAGGTGGTTCGTTAGATATTAAGTGGATCGTTAGATGGTAGGTTGATGGTTTGGTGGTAGGTGGATCGTTAGATGGTAGGTGGATGGATAGGTGGTAGGTGGACCGTTAGATGGTAGGTGGATCGTTAGATGGTAGGTGGATCGTTAGATGTTAGGTGTTTGCCCATACTAGACTAACATGCTGACCGTTCTCTTGTGTTCAAAAGTAGGAAGAAAAAGTTTTAAATAGTTCTTGATCTTCAATAGATTATGTCAAGGAATTGTTTAGACTATTCCGCAACTTTGGGCGCAGTTGCTTCCCAAGAACGCACTCCGAGCGACCTCATTCTGTGTCTATACTCACAGGCAACTTTCAGACGTGATTGTGTATGGTACAGCATCAACTTTTAAAACACATTTTTCTTTCAAATTTTCAAATATTCCGGTGTGCAGATCAATTTTTACCAATGTTTGTCAAGAAGTCTTTGGTGATGTCAGATGAATTATATTATGTAAAGTAGAGGGGCTAAAGACAGTTGATTGAATTAGTTTTTAAATAAAGGAGTGGAATGTATATGGATAGCATTTCGAGTGTCTAATAATAGATCGATCATGTGAGGTAGGTGGGTGTGTGAATGGTAACTTTATGTTTTGTTAGTGTTGATGATTAACTAAGCAGTGTTGATGATTAACTAAGCAGTGTTGATGATTAACTAAGCAGTGTTGATGATTAACTAAGCAGTGCAGTGTTGATGATTAACTAAGCAGTGTTGATGATTAACTAAGCAGTGTTGATGATTAACTAAGCAGTGTTGGTGATTAACTAAGCAGTGTTGGTGATTAGCTAAGCAGTGTTGGTGATTAACTAAGCAGTGTTGGTGATTAGCTAAGCAGTGTCGATGATTAACTAAGCAGTGTTGAAGATTAGCTAAGCATAGAAGTGTTGTTAATTTTTTGCTTTTCAAGTTGGTTGTTATACCTACCAAGTTGTTAGATTCACTTGATTGTTAGAACCTCTTGGTTGTTAGACCCACCTGGTTGTTAGACCCACCTGGTTGTTAGACCCCACTGTCTATTACACCAACGTGGATGTTAGACCCACTTGTCTGTAAGATCCACATGGTTGTCAGACCCAACTGTCTATTAGACCCATCTGGTTGTTAGACCCATCTCTCTGTAAGACCTACCTGGTTTTTAGACCCACATGTCTATTAGACCCACCTGGTTGTTAGACCCACCTGTCTAATAGACCCACCTGGTTGTTAGACCCACATGTCTATTAGACCCACCTGGTTGTTGGTGATATAGAGCGCCATTCCACTTGAAATAATGAGGAGAAACCCGGGGAAGATCAGCCACGGATTATCTTTCAGGTACAGGTTATAAATCATTGAGATTATTGCGGGATAAATATGTCATAGTCAATGTGGACTAAGAGAGGGAGGGTGGCTAATCAAATCATAAATGTAAATACGGTTCTGAATTTTTTTTATATTTTTTTTTTAATTAATTTTTTTTTTTTTAATTCTAATAAATTGACATTAATTTGAACTTTTTAACATTTTCTAAATAACTTTATATATAAATAGTATTAATTAGGGTCTCATTACTAACCTTCATCTACAAACAGTGGCGTAGCGAGGGTGGGACAAGGGGGGAAATGCCCCGGGTGGCACCTGACTAGGTGCGTCAAATTCCTAGTCGTTAATTAATTTGAAAAAAGGAAAATTTTCCAGAAGGTGGATTTTTCACGGGAATAACATAAAAACAAAAGATGAAATTAATAAAAGAAATAAAGGAACTATCCAAAGTATGTGGACGTTCTTCTTTCAAAACTTGAAACTTTTTACTGGCTATAAATTTTTCTGATACTAATGCTACAGTAATGAAAAACAAGAGGCTTAATAAGTATGAGAACTTGACACTGATGTGGTGGTAACTTAGTTATTTTTTGAAATTTTAAAACCACTAGTGTTATAAAAGCAAAAAGTACTGCTTGCTATTTATTTTACACATGAGCTAATCTGCGTTGCCCATTTGTGTGTGTGTCGGGGGGATGGGGGTGGGAGTCCTCGTTGTTAATAAGCTTATAAACTTCACAAAAATATGTAAGGAAATCCGGGATTATAAAATCAAAGAAAAGAAGATACTATATTAAAGTCCATGAACGTTTCTAATGCCAAAACTTCAAACTCCATAATGAATCTTAATTCTTCTGATTCTAATGCCGAAGAGCTGAAAAAAAATAGGAACAAAAGTAGACTAAAAAATACACTATTAATAAACACATTACGTAGCTGTAAAGGAAAACCAAATGACGCAAAAAGTTCTTGTTATAATTTTTGCCATTATTCAATCCAGGCAAATTTGAATGTTGCTTTTAGAAGTCACAGAGAGGACTGTTGCAAATAAATGAAATATTCTTGAACTGATGCATTAGCTTTAAAAGTACGATGAAGCGCTCCAAGAACATCGTGTAAAAAGGGTTTATAAAAAAACTATAGAAATTCATGTGAGGTTTTGGCAGTTATAAAGAGTTTGGAATACATTTATGATTTTCACAATGCAGCCAATCTACCGGACTTTAAAAATTTGCCTTTTAAACAAGGTTATTTAAAAACATCTAATATTCAATTTCAAGCAAGGAATATTTACATCACGGGTTGATCTATTCAAGATTGTTAAGATATTTAGGCATGATGTTACCCTGCCTAAGATAGATATCATTAATGGGAACTTTGTTTAGAACTGTCTTAAAGCAAGGTGTTATTGAGGCGTCTATAAAAAAAGTTAATGAAAAATAAATTACGATCAAAAATATTGTCTAATCTATAAATATTTTGTTGCTAATGAGCATGGCATGGCTGACAAAATTGCCACATGAAAGTTTGTGCCATGAGGAAAAACATAAAACTTTTATTTTATTAAAATAGAAGCTTTTCTTTTTATTTCTAAAAAAAAAAAAAAATTACAACTCTTTATTATAACTTTATAATTTCAAACCATATTTTCCTAAAATATTTTTTAATTAACTTTATTTTGAGGGGGTGGCAAATTTGGGCTCTGCCCCAGGTGGCACATACCCACGCTACGCCACTGTCTACAATAAACACTAATAAATGTTCATTGAATACCTTCATCCACTAATGACATAGATAAAGATTCACAGACTTACCTTCATCCACTAATGACATGGATAAAGATCCAGCAACAAATAGAAATCTGAGAATTAAAAAAAATAATTTTTTACCGTCATCCTACAATCTGCTTGTCAAAGATAATGATGGCGAACCTATGGCACGGGTGGTTGGTATGTTGGTATGTTGACATTTTGATATGTTGACATGTTGGTATGTTGTCATGTTGGTATGTTGAAATTTTGGTATGTTGACACGTTGGTATGTTGACACGTTGGTATGTTGACACGTTGGTATGTTGACACGTTAGTATGTTGACACGTTAGTATGTTGACACGTTGGCATGTTGACACGTTGGTATGTTGACACGTTAGTATGTTGACATGTTGGTATGTTGACACGTTAGTATGTTGACACGTTAGTATGTTGACACGTTGGCATGTTGACACGTTAGTATGTTGACATGTTGGTATGTTGACACGTTGGTATGTTGACACATTAGTATGTTGACACGTTGGTATGTTGACACGTTGGTATGTTGACACGTTGGTATGTTGACACGTTGGTATGTTGACACGTTGGTATGTTGACACGTTAGTATGTTGACATGTTGGTATGTTGACACGTTAGTATGTTGACATGTTGGTATGTTGACACGTTAGTATGTTGACAGTTTGGGATGTTGTCAACTTCATATTTTGGAATAGTGACAAGGAATTTACCACAAATTTGCATGCGGATACTATTCTTTTTGGGGCACATCATTTTTTGTCGAGTTTACAGACACGTATAGAGTAGGAAAAAAATACTGATAGAGAGAATATCTGCGTGTCTCTGTCTGGTTTGGTGGGGGGGGGATTCGATATGGATTCGTAGACATTAAAAGATAAAGCTGAAGAGAAAAATATTCAGCTGCGAGGAGCAAGAGATAAAGCTTTTTAAAGAAGAAAGTTTGAGCAAGAAGAAAAAGGTGTAGACAAACAGTGGAAAAACAAAACAGTTGTACTCTGAGTAATAAATATAGAAATTTGTAAAAAGTTTTAGTAAATAATTTGATACAGCACAATGGATTTAAAAAATGTCATGTTTTTAATCACCAAATTAAAAATTGTATAAATCGTACATAAGTAACGACGACAATAAGTTAATTTAAGTACCTTAAAATTAGCTATTTAATCTTGAAATGATATATTAAAGGTAGGGATGCAAAAATTAACGATTAATTAACCGATTAATCGCTAAAACATTATATCGATTAACATTAAATTAATCGATTAAAATTCTATTAAAATTTAAGAAAATGTTTATACTATTTTTTTCAATTCATTAATAATGTTATATTTTTTGTTTCTAACATACCTTTTCTCGTATTTTTATTATTTATTTAGGCGCGCATGCGTCAAAAAAAAGTTTTTCATTCCTTACATTTGTAAAGCACAGCGAGTATTTTCGATGTTCCGTCACAAATTTTGAAGCCACAGAATTACATCGACCAAACCAATTTCGCTAAGTAATGAATCGCGATTTAACGAGATCTCATTATGCGTTATATAAAAAAATAATTAATCGAGATTTAATCGATTAATTTTTCCAGATTTATTGGGAAAAAACTTAATCAGTACCGGCCCTATTTTAAAGTACTCTAGTTGACCACTTACACAGACAAGACCCGCGGCACCCTGATGCCATACTTGTAACTGAGTTGTCCATACAACAGACCACTGAGAGCCATGGTAGCTGTGGCCACTGTGAAGCACTGGTTGAACATGGCGTCTTGGGCGTCACAAGTGTTTATCACATCCCCGGTCAGCTCCTGGTCAGTAAAGTTCGTTGTATAATCCGCTAGCCTACCATTGGCACTGCGACCAGAAGTCCAATTAGAAGATTTAAGTATTTCGTTCGAAGTTGTCTGTGATAACAACACATGTATCCTAGACTCATTGAAAACAGTTGTATAAGAAGACTGCAGTAAATCAGGAGTTGTACGTTTATCTCTGCTGATAGCGGCCCCTGGCTGTGTGACATTGTTCTTGCGTACCCCATCTTCTGTACACAAGTGTAAGTACACACGTTCTTGTTTAAGAACATACACAAGAGCAGGCCACCCTGCACGCAAACTAGAGAACAAAAGGTTCTCCATGAAAGCCCAAAACGTGAGGAAAATTTTTAACCTAGTGGTCGGCAGACGTTGGTGAACATGCATATTGTTAGATGAAGACTGGTTTCATCAAGAATTTAGCTGTTGCTATACCACATTACCTCCAGAGAAAAAAGGAAAACTAAAGACCGAAGTATTCCTCAACACATGACTCGTTCGAATGTTTATCCAACGTTAATTGTGTGTGAAATTCAAGCTGTGGAGAAAAAGGGAGAAAAAGAAAATCCAAATTAGGGAAATACAAAAAAGTCTATAAAGGGGAATATCAGATTCCCCATTTCAACCTTTTGAACTACATAAAGCCACCAGCAGAAGATAGAAGTTACTGTCCCATTCAATGGCAAACACGTCAACTTTACTAACAAAATACGTCATCGTTTCAAACGGAAAATCAGTAGCTACACATTAAATCTCCATATCGCTGGGTAAATATTTTTTAAGAGCCGTTATAACGACAGACATTTCATCACTTGTGGTGAACAACAAGACTACAATAAAGATTCATGTTCCAAGTTGTGTCATCCTCTGGCATATACACATGTTCCCTTGCTATTATGTTAATCTTGGTCAAGTGAACAGTATTAGCTCCCAGCCTATAAAAATGTTCCCTTGCTATTATGTAAATCTTGGTAAAGTGATCTGTATTAGCTCCCAGCGTATAAAAATGTTCCCTTGCTATCATGTAAATCTTGTTAAATTGAACTGTGTTAGCTCCCAGTCTATAAACATGTTCCGTTGCAATCATATCAATCTTGGTCAATGTACTGTGCCAGCTCCCAGTCTATATAAACGATCTCCAGCTATAGCGTCTATTGCAGGTTATTTAAATCTACTCACACGCTTCAAACACGCACAATTCGACCCAGTTTACCATGCTAACCATGAATAATTACCCGCACAATTTTTTTGTCATTATATGGAATGAAAATTGATTGTTTTTACATTATGAAAAACATAACTTAACATCATTTTTGTGCGTGTAACATTTTGCACAAAAATGTATGCTGTGCAACTTTTCACACGAGTTTTTAGCGCATTTTCGAGATGTCGAAATCGCTATTGCACCCGTTTTGTCCGTCCGTCCGTCCGTCCGTCTGTCATCACCCTTGATCACAGCATCCATAAGTCCTAGACCCATGATGTATATATGTTTTTTGTATGTCCTTACCTGCCATTTGTGCATCAACACTCAGTTACTCGATCCGTTTAAAAACCCAGTTAAAACTACCAAAAAATATTTCGAATCGAGAGGTAACACTAGGGCAGGGAACGGCCGCCATTGCCGGAAGTCGAATACGCAATTCTTCAAGCATTGAAGAGTGTTGCGAAAGGGTGCAAAATAATTAGTTGTTTTTTTTTAGTTGACGTCATTAGAATATGTGTAAAAGTTTAGAGAGTTTTACGTCATCATTTGTGGTGACTTGTAGTTGGATTAAAGAGAAAATAATTTTTTTTTAAATGTAAAGAAATGACTTTTAAATAAAAAAATGTCAGGTATATTCATTACACAAGAAAATTCATAAAAATATGTCTAAAATCTAAACACAATTACTGATAACTACATAATTCTGATATCTAACATAAGTACTGATACATAATACGAAAATGCGCTAACACGTCCTGAATTCCAATAGGTACCAGGCTTAACATGATTTTTTTATTTTTGCACACGATTTTTTTTTAAATATTTTTTTTTTGCACACGGACCAAGCAAAATTATCCAGAAAGTTTGCCACTCCCACCCTTTTTATTTTAATTTCTTGTCTTATGTAGCGTTTTCCATTAGAGAAAAGGCAATGTTTAGATCTATGTTAAATTTAAAAACTTTGATTTTGATAAACGCCTTAGCTGAAACGTCTACACCTATATTTTATTGATTTTTAAAGAGCTTCACTTTTAATTTTTATCCACAAAAAATTACATTTAGTATTTTATTTAAAAGATTTATAGCAGTCATAAAACGTATTATTTATTCTAATAAAAGGCAAAGCCCTGACTCACTCTCTCATCCCTAATTCTTCAACTTCCCGTGTAAGTAGAAGTATTAAACTTTGGTAATGTTTTGAGTACACTATTACAATGATTATTGACGATAAAGATTTTTTTAAAAATACCAATCATAGGAGGCCTAAATTTTAGTTTTTACCCTGATATAAGCAATAAAAAATGTGTTTAAAGTATGACCAGTGGCGTCACTAGGGGGTGCGGTTTGGGCGGGCTGACCCGTGTGAGACCATTACAAGGGGTGACACCAAAATGTAAATTTCTGTATGTTACCGTTACTTGGCACAGGAAGACTCGGTGGAGTTCTATGGGGTAAGTCTGGAGAGGTTGACACCAGGAGCTACCACCCCGGGTGACACCAACCCTAGTGACGCCTCTGACTATGACTGCTGTTTGACAGATAGATTGATCTTGAAAAAAGTTTTTACACAGATAGATTGATCTTGAACAAAATTGGTACATAAAAACTTGGTGACACATTTTAAAACACTACATGGCAAAAAAAAATCTCCAACGACAAAACCTTTTGGGCGGGGCCCAAACAATTTTTTGTTTCTAAACAAGTAATTCTTTTACCCCATTGTATTCAACACGATTTCACCTATTGGACCAATGTCCAGCATATCCAGATTGAAATCATCAATAGGTATTTGAATTTTACATCTACACCAATTGTGCCCTGGTTGCTCATAATTTAATTCTTTATTTCTCATTCACTCTTACAGGTTTATACAAATCTATCCATCATGATCCAGAATAAAATTAATAGTTGTTTTGTGCGTCACTTCTTACACCAATCAGGCCCGGGGGCTCTTAATCATTCATTAATGTAAATTGTTTCTCGTGTAAGCTGTATAAATATTATTGTATTCATCCAATCGCAGTGAACCTTTAGACAGTTGTTGATCACGTTGCCACAAAAGTTTCTAGCATAGATGTTTCAAAATACTACTAATAGGGACGGGTACCAACATTTTATTTGTTATATAATATGTATTTCAAACAGTGGTCACTGGGTAAATGGAGGGATATTGAGCAAACTTAATACATAAAAATTTGATGTCCATATTAAAATTCCATAGGGTACTTAACTTCCTATGTCCACTCCTTCGGGGACGGGGACCCCAAATCTTTAAAGCTCTATTCAACCTTAAATTGTTTAAAACAAATGAAAAATATTGACACATATCTCAATCATGGTCAAGACCTTTCGAACTTTACAACTTTCATGTCTCTCCTACATATGTCCGTGTATCTGAGACATGGCCGACCAACCGACCTTTTCCCTGTCGCCAGCTCGCTGTATAGCACATCTTTGGGTATGCGACCAGTTTGCATTATTTTGGCGTGTCCAAGCCAACGGAGGCATCTTTTGCTTAGTATGGCTGGATTGCTGCAAATTCTTGAATTATGCTGCTAAATTTAAGGGAGATCATTGTCAATCCAGGTCTGAGATAATCAGTAAATTTAGATTTCTGTGGACACCAGGAGCGACGTTTGAGGGTGGCAACTGGGGCGACTGCCCCAGGCCCCGCGCTTAGGTAGGCCCCGCGTTTCGGTCCTGAACATGTCTCGTCCTGGTTAATAGCCTATACATGTAGAACCAAAGAGTGGATGGTAGAACGTATGCTGGAAACGATTGTAAAGAAACGAAAGAGGCACTCTTGTAATCCATTTTGAAGGTCAAATTCCGTAGCGTAGCTCTAGACGTCTTTGAAAGCATTACACCGTTAGCGGAAAATATGTCAGATGTACCATTCAGCCAATCCCCTTTATTTGTGTACACGTCATTCACAATAGATTTACTAAAATAGTAATAATTTAATAAAAAGGTGACACGCGGTATTAAAATTACACAATAATCAAGATATTTCATATTTTTAAATACCATAGCATACTGGTGCTTAGCGATCTCTACTAGTACTCTGGCCCCGCGGGGTCATTGCTGGCACTAGGCCCCGCGCTTACCTAACGCCGCCACTGGTGGACACGTCAGCTTAAATGGAAGTAAAAAATGAAAGGCATAATTGTAGTATCAAAAAACATATAACAAATGAAATGCTTTACTAAATATAAAGTCGGTGAAGCCGTCCAAACAAGTTAGGTTATAAATAAAATAGAGTTCCCGAAAATATTTTATAAAGAACAAAAAGTGTCTCTTACCTAGACTACAGGTCTAAAAAAGGTCATTGATGATAGAAAACCTATTAGCCGTGATTATAGTTGAATGAGAACTAAATAAACACAATACGTTTTAATAATTTAAATTAAATTTGACTCAAACGTTTAAAAACTGTCACAAAAATAGTTAATTTAGAAATCAATATAATTCTCATCATCAACTTTCAATTACGTAATTGCATTATAACATTTCAATTTTTACATGATTATGTATTCACACACGTTTGAACTGTTAGGGAGAGTTTGGTGACGCGCTGATTAAAATAAGGAATAACGCATCACAGTAGATATGGTAATTCATAATTTGCAAGCTGAATAGTTTAATAGTAAACCTGCATAGACGGAGAATGAATTCGATTTGATGTGAAGTAGGATGGCGGATAGGATAGTTTGATCACTATGTGGATAGTCTGGTCACTACGGGGATAGTCTGGTCACTACGGGGATAGTCTGGTCACATTGTGGATAGTCTGGTCACTATGTGGATAGTCTGGTCACTATGTGGATAGTCTGGTCACTATTTGGATAGTCTGGTCACTATGTGGATAGTCTGGTCACTATGTGGATAGTCTGGTCAATATGTGGATAGTCTGGTCACTATGTGGATAGTCTGGTCACTATGTGGATAGCCTGCAATTAAACTGGACTACGCACTAAGTTCATTACACACTAATTTAAATTCACACTGTGTTCACCATGCACTAAGTTAACTACGCACTGTGTTCACTATGTAATTAGTTGACTACGCACTATTCCAAAAAGGAATTTTTAATGAAAAAAATAAATTATTTTCATTCAGTTAAGGACGTAACTAGCAATTATTACTTTTAACAAATATTTAGCCTCCATCAAAACTGCTCAAACTAAAATAATTAGAGGAGCATTAACGATGTGAAGGTGTCAATGTTTAGTCAACGTATGTCCTGTGGGTGTCATTGTCTAGACAACTAATGTCCTGTGGGTGTCATTGTCTAGACAATAGATGTCCTGTGGGTGTCATTGTTTAGACAACCGATGTCCTGTGGGTGTCATTGTCTAGACAACTGATGTCCTGTGGGTGTGATTGTCTAGACAACTGATGTCCTGTGGGTGTCATTGTCTAGACAACTAATGTCCTGTGGGTGTCATTGTTTAGACAACTGATGTCCTGTGGGTGTCATTGTCTAGACAACTGATGTCCTGTGGGTGTCATTGTTTAGACAACAGATGTCCTAGGTCAATGTCAACAATTACAACATACATGTTACTTTTACAATGCTCAATTATCATCATATGACGTAATCTGGCTGAGACAAAATGGTGACTGGTTCACAACATTGTTATAAGCAAGGAAAGATATAATGTGGCAATGAGAGTCGATAGCAATAACATCAAAAAATACTGTCTGGGGTCATACTGTCTGGGGTCGTACTGTCTGGGGTCATACTGTCTAGGGTCATACTGTCTGGGGTCATACTGTCTGGGGTCATACTGTCTGGGGTCATACTGTCTGGGGTCATATTGTCTGGGTCATACTGTCTGGGGTCATACTGTCTGGGGTCGTACTGTCTGGGGTCATACTGTCTGGGGTCGTACTGTCTGGGGTCGTACTGTCTGGGGTCGTACTGTCTGGGGTCAGACTGTCTGGGGTCATACTATCTTGGGTCATACTGTCTGGGTCATACTGTCTGGGGTCATACTATCTTGGGTCATACTGTCTGGGTCATACTGTCTGGGTCATACTATCTTGGGTCATACTGTCTGGGGTCATACTATCTTGGGTCGTACTGTCTGGGGTCATACTATCTTGGGTCATACTGTCTGGGTTCATACTGTCTGGGGTCATACTGTCTGGGGTCATACTGTCTGGGGTAATACTGTCTGGGGTCATACTGTCTGGGGTCATACTGTCTGGGGTCATACTGTCTGGGGTCATACTGTCTGGGGTCATACTATATTGGGTCGTACTGTCTGGGGTCATACAATATTGAGTCATACTATCTTGGGTCATACTGTATGGGTCATACAGTATGGGTCATACTGTATGGGTCATACTGTCTGGGGTCATACTGTCTGGGGTCATACTATATTGGGTCGTACTGTCTGGAGTCATACTATCTTGGGTCATACTGTCTGGGGTCATACTATCTTGGGTCGTACTGTCTGGGGTCATACTATATTGGGTCGTACTCTCTGGGTCATACTGTCTGGGGTCATACTGTCTGGGGTCATACTGTCTGGGGTCATACTGTCTGGGGTCATACTGTCTGGGGTCATACTATCTTGGGTCGTACTTTCTGGGTCATACTGTCTAGGGTCATACTGTCTGGGTCATACTGTCTGGGGTCATACTGCCTGGGGTCGTACTGTCTGGGGTCATACTATCTTGGGTCGTACTGTCTGGGGTCATTCTATATTGGGTCGTACTGTCTGGGTCATACTGTCTGGGGTCATACTGTCTGGGGTCATACTGTCTGGGGTCATACTGTTTGGGGTCATACTATCTTGTGTCATACTGTCTGGGGTCATACTATCTTGGGTCATACTGTCTGGGTCATACTGTCTGGGTCATACTATCTTGGGTCATACTGTCTGGGGTCATACTATCTTGGGTCATACTGTCTGGTTCATACTATCTTGGGTCATACTGTCTGGGGTCATACTGTCTTGGGTCATACTGTCTAGGTCATACTGTCTGGGTCATACTGTCTGGGTCATACTATCTTGGGTCATACTGTCTGCTGTAATACTATCTTGGGTCATACTGTCTGGGTCATACTATCTTGGGTCATACTGTCTGGGTTCATACTGTCTTGGGTCATACTGTCTGGGGTCATACTATCTTGGATCATGCTGTCTGGGGTCATACTATCTTGGGTCATCCTGTCTGGGTCGTACTGTCTGGGTCATACTATCTTGGGTCATATTGTCTGGGGTTATACTATCTTGTGTCATACTGTCTGGGGTCATACTATCTTGGGTCATACTGTCTGGGTCGTACTGTCTGGGTCATACTATCTTGGGTCATATTGTCTGGGGTTATACTATCTTGTGTCATACTGTCTGGGGTCATACTATCTTGGGTCATACTTTCTTGGTCATACTGTCTGGGTCATACTGTCTGGGTCATACTATCTTGGGTCACACTGTCTGGGTCATAATGTCTGGGTCATACTATCTGGGATCTTACTGTCTTGGTCATACTGTCTGGGGTCATACTATCATGATTCATACTGTCTGGGTCATACTGTCTGGGTCATACTGTCTGGGTCATACTGTCTGGGGTCATACTATCTTGGGTCATACTGTCTGGGTCATACTGTCTGGGTCATACTGTCTGGGTCATACTATCTTGGGTCATAATGTCTGGGTCATACTCTCTGGGTCATACTGTCTGGATCATACTATCTGGGTCATACTGTCTGGGTCATACTGTCTGGGTCATACTGTCTGGGTCATACTGTCTGAGTCATACTGTTTGGGTCATACTGTCTGGGTCATACTGTCTGGGTTATAATGTCTGGGTCATACTGTCTGGGTCATAATGTCTGGGTCATACTGTCTGGGTCATACTGTCTGGCGTCATACTGCCTGGTGTCATACTGTTTTGTCCATACTGTCTGGCGTCATACTGTCTGGTGTCATACTGTCTGGTGTCACACTGTCTGGGCCATACTGCCTGGGCCATACTTTGTGGGTCATACTGTATGGGGTCATTTTGTCTGGGTCATACTGTCTGTCGTCATACTGTATCGGGTCATACTGTCTGGGTCCTTCTGTCTGAGTTCATACCTTCTGAGGTCATACTGTCTGGGTTCATACTGTCAGGGTCATACTGTCTGAGTTTATGCTATCTTTCGTCATACTGTCTGTCGTCATACTGTCTTGGGTCATACTATCTTGGGTCATACTGTCTGGGTTCATACTGTCTCTGTAATATCGTCTGAACTCATACTGTTTACATAGCTGGTAAAGACTAGGTATACACTGGTAGCAGATTAAGGGCTAAATAGCGGTAGGAAAGTTAACACATTTTGTTTAAGTACGTAGGACATGACTTATACCTTTTTTGTATTTAATAAGAAGATCGTGTGATTTTCTTACAAGCCAAACGAATGGTGGCTTCAGAAATTTAAGGCCAGCTTTAAATCCTTGGAAAAATGGTGAGTCAGCGTGGGGCAGTGACGTAGCTATTGGAGGGTGGGGGGACAAATTTCGAAGTCCGCCCGGCGCCCCACTTGAGGGGGGGGGGCAAAAATTAGTGTCCGAAATTTTTTTACATTAAATATTATGCTACCGCCAAGAAGGTGGGGCCCCAAAAAAGTTTCATACCCCCGGCCTCAAACCCCTACCAATTCCTAACTTCGCCACTGTAGTGGGAGTACACATAAGCTAAGAAATCATTTGGACATGTTTAGTTTTTTTTTTTTTTTTAAATATATTAATTAATTTATTATTATTATTTTTATTTTTTACTTCCAAATCATGTGGGTTCATGTTTGTAGCACGAGACTGTGTAATAATTATATATTTTGTAAATTATTGGTGTATAACTTACAAGTCATCTATGTATTTTTAAAGCTCGTGCATAGTTTGCTATAATAATGCAACATAAAAGGGAAATAAAAAAAAATTCATGAAGTTATCGTATTGTAAAATGTTTATTCCCATATAAGCATGTATTGTAAACACAGTATTAAAAGCCTTTCTCCCTCAAGGATATTGCTCGACTTCTCCAGTAGAGATACAAGGGCTGTACAAGGGAGACAATACCCAACAAGCCGAGAAATCCAAATACCTGAGGAGGGTAAAATCAATAAATTTACTGTTAGTTATTGAAGAGAATTTGGGGGTGGGGGTGGGGGAAGTATGTTCATCACAATATAAATAAGTACAAACTTTCATAACGTTTAGGCGACACATTTGAAAAGAGTGAGACAAGACACTTGAATCGTTTCAAAACTGCATGAGAAAAAAATATTGTTCACATAAAGATCTATTAATTCTGATGTTAAATACTGTATCGCGCAATACAACGCATCTCACAGTTCAATTAAACATTGGCTTTTGTTTGTCTACGACATTACTCTGTAGAACCCCAAAGAAAGCTTTTATTTAGTTGTTATCAAGTATTTCTACGAAACTGCTGTTCCTGACGAGGTCTCCCAACGGGTTCCCGGGAACCCAGGTTGCCGTTGTCGTTCTATTACCCGGGAAGTAAAATTGTGCGCGGGTACCCGTGAAAATAGTGCTGCAATGTGTATACCAACAGTGGTCAATTTGCGGCTCTTCTGTGCTCTTATTTGGGCTTCACAACAATTTATCATATTAAAACGATTGCTTGAAATATATGCTGCGAAATACGTTTTACATGAAAACGCTTAAAAACTAATGTGTCGATCGTAAATAGAATACGATCCCGACAAACTACTACAATGTATTTTGATTCCCCTTCTTTTATTCAAGAAATAAAATTCATCTAAAAGAAAACGATTTTAGTTCTTTAAATCAGTCAAATAAGGAAAATACTATCGCAAAACCAAAAATTAAGCGGGGCTGGCTGGACATGACAGAATGATCTTGGCTTTGGCTTTGAAATACACCGACAACTTTGAGTTACCGGTTGAGATGAGCCAATGTTGTTTATCTAATCCCCCTCCAACTCACTCCTTCCTCCTCTCCTATCCCAACTATAATTTTAAAAAAAACAACTAACCTATTTGTTTTTTGTTTTTTTTAATAATATTACAATTATTCATTGATTTTCACAATAATAACTTAAAATAAATGCTGGCGGTTGGCTCCACTGAGTAGCGCCGCCTAGCGGACGTTAACATTCCAGCTGCTCGGCCCGTTAATCTGACTAAAAGTTACGTCGCTGCTGTTGTTGACATTTTGTTTGAATGTTCAGTTTACTGTAACTTTAGAGTATGACGAGTGTATTTACAGCAGTAATAAAAGTTTGTAGTGCATTAAACTGTACAATAGCAAAGAACTCGAAGCATGCCGTTAGATAGTATGTGAATTAAGATGCGTGTATGGTTGCTAACTTTCATTGTATAGCGGGCTTGACGGCGAAATTTATGCGGCACTTCGAACAATTACCTGGATACCCGATCGAAATTTTGGAGGTTCTCAGGCAGCTTTTTCAACAATATTGACAGCCCTGTTCCTGACATTATTATAATTTCTATGTCTCGATGGACAGATTGTGCTACAGCTGATTTCAAGTAGGATTATTTAGAATCCTCGTCCACGAAGCGAGAACATATGCGGGGAAATATGGGGAGGGGTCGGTGATTGAGACATTGAAACCTTTTCAGTTGCCTTGTTAGTGTCACCTCATGACGTAACAAGACCACCACCGCTTCCTCTTCATATGTCACTGACCAAAGGTCAGGTTGACCTGACTAATAGAACTAATTCATTAGAACAGTAATTTTATTTTTAAATTCTGAATGTAACAAACAAACTATGTAGGCGGTCTTTCTAATACGTCAATATACTGATACATCACGCCAGTGGATGCAGATATCCATTTTACGAACCTCCTTCCAGGCTTGGTCTCTTTGCTGTATCCACAAAAACAATGGATACTGGAAAAAGCTGAAGCCACCTGCCAACAGTGACATGATACCACACAAGATACCAAAATATTCACTCGGATACCTGGGGATAATCAAAATATTCAGTAGGGTACATGAGGATAATCAAAATATTCACTCGGATACCTGGGGATAATCAAAATATTCACTCGGATACCTGGGGATAATCAAAATATTCACTCGGATACCTGGGGATAATTAAAATATTCACTGGGATACCTGGGGATAATTAAAATATTCACTCGGATACCTGGGGATAATTAAAATATTCACTCGTATACCTGGGGATAATTAAAATATTCACTGGGATACCTGGGGATAATCAAAATATTCACTCTGATACCTGGGGATAATTAAAATATTCACTCGGATACCTGGGGATAATTAAAATATTCACTGGGATACCTGGGGATAATCAAAATATTCAGTAGGATACCTGAAGATAATCAAAATATTCACTCGGATACCTGGGGATAATCAAAATATTCAGGAGGATACATGGGGATAATCAAAATATTCACTCGGATACCTGGGGATAATCAAAATATTCAGGAGGATAGGCTACATGGGGTAAATCAAAATATCCTCTCGGATATCTTGAAACAATCAAAATATTCACTCGGATACCTGGGGATAATAAAAATATTTACTAAGATACATGAGGGTAATAAAAATATTCACTGTGATATATGGCGATAATCAAAATATTCACTCTGAAATCTTGGGACAAACAAAATATTCACTCGGATATCTTGAAAAAATCTAAATATTCACTCGAATACCTGGGGACAGAGGCGTCACTAGGGTTGGTGTCACCGGGGCGGTAGCTCATGGTGTCACCTCCTCACAACTTAACCTATATAACTCCTCCGAGTATTCCAGTGCTAAATAAATGTAACAAATAGAATTTTACATTTTGGTGTCACCACCCCTGATGGTGTCACCCGGGGCGGCCCGCCCCCACCTCACCCCTTAGTGACGCCACTGCTGGGGATAATAAAAAATATTCTCTAAGATACATGGGGATAACCAAATATTTACTAGGATACCTGGTGATGGGAATGGGTATAAAAATATTTTCTCGATAACTGCGAGAATACCACATTATTTATTTCTCTCCCGCAAACAAGGAAACTATTTTTTATTATTCATTTTATTTCCTTTACAGAAATATTAGTGTAATTTATGAGGAAAATTAAATTAAATGTGTTTCTGATATATAAGAGCACACGTTTTAATGTTTATGCTATTAATTATTAAAATAAAATATTTTAGTTTAACTAATTAAAAATTTAAGAAACAGCGTCACGGTAAATGTGACCCTACGACACTTTAACCAGCGTCAGGGGCCTCAACTGGGGCACCCATGATTCTCTCAAATAAAATTTCGGTCGGCTGAAAGTGTGGCAAAGAAAACATCTATTAAAAATCAGCATTTGCATTCATATTGGAGCGCCCCCCACCCCCCGGGCCAGCCCCACTCTTTTTAAAAATTCTGTTGGAGGACTTTTAGGCTCAAATATTATATTGTTAGCTAAGGAATTTTTTGTGTAAAGCTTAAAGAATAAAAAACGAAATCTATACTAATAAAAGGGAAAGCCCTCACTGACTCACTCACTCACTCACTGACTCACTCACTCACTGATTCATCACTAATTCTCCAACTTCCCGTGTAGGTAGAATCATGAAACTTTGGGAAGTTGTTGGGTACCCTCTGTCTACGAAAATTGGCGAAAAAGAATTTTGAAAATCTCACTTATGTGGGGCCGGGGGCCCAAAACTTTTTTGGCCTACATCACTAATTCTCCAACTTCCCGTATAGGTAGAAGCATGAAACTTTAAGAAGTTGTTGGAGACTTTCTTACAACAAAAAATGGCGAAAAAGAATTTTGAAATTCACACTCATAGGGGACGGGGCCCCAAAACTGTTTTTCTCCTTATATAAGCTATATGCTAATTGAAAACCAATAATTCATCTATTTCCCGTGTAGGTAGAATCATGAAACTTAAGAAATGTTTTGAGTACATGCTTCCAACGATAGTTGGCAAAAGAGAATATTAAATTTCCCACTCATGGGGGCTGGGGCCCCGAAAACGATATTTTCATTAAATGAGCTTATAAACGTTGCTATTTTCCGAGTAGGTAGACTCATCAAATGTTGGGGAGTTTATAAATACACTTTCACGATGCTAGCAGGTGAAATAATTTTTAAAATTTCTCTTACAGGGGGGGCTGGGGCCCAAATTTAAAAACTAAAAATCACTATTTCTTCCATTCACCATGTAGGTGGAGAGCATGAAACTTTAGGAAGTTGTTGAGTTTAATCTCCCGATGATAATTGGCGAAAGAGAATGTTAAATGCCCACTCATAGAGGAACGGGAACCCAAAAAATGGGGCCCCATAAAAAAATTTGTCCCCTAATATGAGCTATTTACAAATTGCAAATTTATAATTCTCCTATTTNAACTTATCACTAATTCTCCAATTTTCCGTGTAGGTAGGAGCATGAAACTTTGGGTAATTGTTAAGTAACCTCTCAGGACAAATGTTGGTGTAAAAGAATTTTGAAATTCACACTCATGGGGGCCGGGACCCCAAAAACGTATTTTTTTCTTATATGAAAATTATATAAAAATTGAAAATCACTGATTCTCTTATTTCTCGAGTAGGTAGACTCATGAAACGTTGGGGAATTGATAATTACACTTTCACGATGGTAGCAGATGAAAACATATTTTAAAATATCTCTTACTGGGGGCTGGGGGGCCAAATGTAGTTTCTTTCCTAATATAAACTATATAAAAACTACACATAACTAATTCCCCCATTCTCCATTTAGGTAGAAGCATAAAACTTTGGGAAGTTGTTGAGTACAATCTCCAAATGAAAGTTGGCGAAAGAGAATGATAAATTTCCACTCACAGGGGGCCGGGGGCCCAAATATAATTTTTTCTTATATTTAAAACCGACTCATCATAAATTCCACAATTCATCGTGTAGGTAAAAACATAAAACTTTAGGAAGTTGTTGGGTACCCTCAAAACGACGAAAATTGGCGTAAAATAATGTTTAAATGCACGCTCATGAGGGCTTGGGCCAAAAAAAAACGTGTTTTTTTCCTTATACGTGCTATAAAAATTTGAAAATCAATAATTCTCCTATTTTCCAAATAGGCAAACGCATGAAACTTTGGGGGTTTGTTAACTACACTTCCACGATGGTAGCAGGTGAACAATTATTTAAAACATTCTTTACTGTGGGCTGGGAGGCCAAAATATAGTTTTTCCCTAATATTAACTATATAAAAATTAAAAATCCCTAATTCTCCGATTCCCTATGTAGGTAGAAGCATAAAACTTTAGGAAGTTGTTGGGTACCCTTTCGCGACAAAAATTAGCGTAATGTAATTTTAAAATTCACACTCATTGGGGCCGGGACCTCCAAAAAGTGTTAATTTCCAAATATGTGCTATATACAAATTGAAAAGCACTATTTTTCCTATTTCCCAAATAGGTAACGCATAAAACGTTGGGGATTTTTTAAATACACTTCCACGATGGCAGCAGGTGAAATAATATTTAAAGTATTCCTTGGTGGGCGCTGGGGGCCAAAATATAGTTTTTTTATGCACTCACTCACTTATCACTAACTTTCCATCTTCCCGCAGCAAAGCGCGGGCAAATTCCTAGTAAATCATATAAGCGCCAAGCATATCGTCAGATTTTTTCACTATAGCAGTAGTTGAACTGGGGGCGGCTGAAGAAGGCAAAGTTTTGTAACAAAAAGTCTTATTCCAACTCATATCAGCTTCTGTGACATCATGTATGATTTTGTGAAGAATGTGAGAAAATATCAGCGTTATATGGAAATCTTTAAGGTACGTTTCTGAATGTGCTATACGTCATGTACATTTAGTTGAGACTTTGATGGTTTATATCTGGTATTAGATATTCTTCTAATTCTAACTAATTAACCGAGATTGAGTTTCTGACAAAATACGTAGAAATGCTGTGACTGAGCTGCTTAAGTAATACGTAGAAATGACGTGATTGGATTACTGACGTAATACGTAGAAATGACGGGATTGGGTTACTGACATAATACGTAGAAATGACGTGATTGAGTTACTGACATAATACGTAGAAATGACGTGATTGAGTTACTGACACAATACGTAGATATGACGTGATTGAGTTACTGACACAATACGTAGATATGACGTGATTGAGTTACTGACATAATACGTAGAAATGACGTGATTGAGTTACTGACATAATACGTAGAAATGGCGTGAATGAGTTACTGACATAATACTTAGAAGTGACGTGAATGAGTTACTGACATAATACGTAGAAATGACGTGATTCAGTTACTGACATAATACTTAGAAATGACGTGATTGAGTTACTGACATAATACGTAGAAATGACGTGATTGAGTTACTGACATAACACGTAGAAGTGACGTGAATGAGTTACTGACATAATACGTAGAAATGCTGTGATTGAGTTACTGACATAATACGTAGAAATGCTGTGCCACAGCTGTACAGCGCTGTCCTGAAGATGACCAACATCACACTGGAGATGACGATGACATCGGGATGACACGTGATGACAAGCACGCACTGGATGACGGCCATGACACTGGTGGCACCCAATGACACGACTGATGTTCTGAGAGTCTGGACAACTTCGGCCATTTTATCTGCGCGTAAAAAAAAAAATTTCATCACATATCGATAAAATTGTTGTTTTATAAACTGTTTATGACTAAAACGTTAGCTATTGTACCACTGTGTAAGAAGTATCATAGATAGACATTTCTTTTTAAAATTTAGAATCTGTCTTCGATCAAACTTTTACACAGGATTCAGCACGCCTGTAGCGCCGATGGTAACAAAGTCAATACGCTAATGTTAATTATAAACAAGTAATAAAAACTCGAATGTGAATTTAAACTCAATTTCCTTCAAAGATTTCCAGATTTTTTATGCAAAGGAAATCATTCTAGAATCACACCAAGAATGTGTCAGTACAATGCGCACCAAGCAACAGTATAAAATTAGCATTAACAAAACGGAAAAACTTCATCACTCGTCGCCTTAAAGGAGTTGCTGAGCACGTACGCCAGGTACACAGTGATTTTGCAGCTCAGTGAGCTGCGCATTAAAAAACCCAATAACGCAGGACCTAAAATTGGGCAGTGCAATAACAAATAATGCAGGATATAAAATAGTGATCTGACTTGGTAACTAGAATTTGTGGTATCCGAGTTAAAACATTGGTTTAAGTTCCTCCTTTCAATAAGATGCTCATGTGTTAGTATGGATTCATCTTTGTTTGGAATCTGAGTTTGTCCATTTGCTAAAGGATTTAACTGTCATTCAGAAATATAATGTCTTTAAATCTTTGGTTTAGATCTGACGTCTGCATGAAGAACCGTCAAGTTGTTGTAGTAACCCAGCAAATCTTTATCTCTATTTTGAAATTTCGAAGAAAAAAAAGTGTTCCTCAGTGTTGTTTGCACAGAAAAAGTTTTGCAACAATCTTAGATATAACCCTTTTAGTTTCAAATTAGTCTCGTTAAAGTTGAATGAATAAATAATTCATAAAGGTTATGTGGTTTTTAGAGATGATTGTGTTGCTAATCATAGTCTTTGATTTTTTCAGGAATTCGGACACTGAATCAAAGAGCATAAATCGAATTAATTATGCACTTTTTGATAACCAACGTACTGACTTCTGTGTGAATAAGTAAACGTTCAGAGTCTTCTTTATTTTCCAAACAATATTCAGCAAATAATCTCTCACTGAAGCAATTCCTTTTGATTTTATTAACTGCTCCAATGACATAATCCAGTGATCAATGCAAACTTTCCCTAAGATTTTTTGCAAATAAACGATGTCGATGAATGACACATTGTACTAAAAATACATTTGGTACATCTTGTTTTAAAGTATGCAAGAAAATCAAGGATATCTCTTTAACCTCATTTTTTTAAAAATTCAGCTAATAGCGTTTCACATTTAGTATCTGTTTCAAAAAATTATTTATTTTAATGTCCCTAATAAAACAAATTGATCATATTTTTATCTAAATTAAACCCTGCGCGAGCCCCCTGGCTTTGTTCAGGGACCCCCAAATCAATTTTAATTATCCACGGACCCCCTGAATGGTTCCGCGGACCCCTGGGGGTCCGTACGGACCACTTTGGGAACCACTGTTCTAGATTATTAATATTAATAGTCATTTCAAATCAATAATTCTGAAGGTAGCGATTACTCGCTCGTCCACTTCCGGTAAGAAATGATGTTTATAAAATTGAAGACTTACAAGTATTCACTGCGCCTTTCATTGAACCTCAAACTATCTAACATTCTAATCTAAAATCTATCACTAAACCTAGCCCCAAACCCTAAAAACTATCACTAAACCTAACCCAAACCCTAAAAAACTATCACTAAACCTAACCCAAACCCTAAAAGCTATAACTAAACCTGGCCAAAATCCTGAAGTATATCCCTAAACCTAACATATTAAAACAAACCATTAAAAAAACAATGGTCATTACTAATTCATGTAGTATTGTATTTTTTTTTTTTAAGTCATCCGTGAGGAATCGAACCCCAGACCTCCAATTTATCAAACAATCTCACTATCAAAACGATCATACAGACACAACCAAGAATGAATTTGTTAAACTTATTTTAAAAAAGTTATAAAGAATAGCAATAACCGGAACTAGACGAGGGAGTACACAGTTGTATACATGGTCGTTTTAACGAGCGAGAAATCACTACCAATTCTGAAACTAAACAAAACATCTGCGATCTACAAATTGCTGCTTAAAATACGGGAGCCGAACCAAAAGAGATTTTTCAAAAACTCCATCTCCAACTTTGTTCTGAAAATTATTAGCTATCGTTTGGGTTTGTCTCAACCCTATAGATGTTATGGTTGGCGAGAAATTGACAAAATACTGATAATTTTCCGGGTATTTTTGGATTTTCCAGGAAATCCAGTAAACTTTTTCAGTAACTATTTTTGGCCCGTGCACATCCTTTGAACTACCTTAACTTATTTGCAAAAAGACCCAAACCCCCTATCTGGTATTGTTCAGGATTTGCTGTTCACAGCTCGAACAGACATGCCAGAATTTCAAATATATAAACGCACTTTCTCCCAAGGGAAATTGCTTTAAAAATACAAAATAAAATTGTTTAGACTATTATACGTTAAAACAGGGAGTAAAACTGAACGATTACCTCGTTTATTGCCACTGTTCATCAGGTCCATTCCAATACCGAAACACAGAGATAACACAGGGCTGCCAAGCATTGAGTACAACAAGACGTCCGTATACAGACTCACTGAGGAATGTAATACAAGTGATTGAAACACAGAGACACAACATAGCTGCCAAACATTGAGTACAACGATAATTCCGTTGATAGACTCACTGCGGAATGTAATACAAGTGATTGAAATACATAGATAACACAGGGCTGCCAAGCATTGGGTACAACAAGACGTCCGTATACAGACTTACTGAGGAATGTAATGGTAGATGTCAATGATTACAAGTACTGCTGAAACAATTGAACGACTTTTAATGTTCTAGATTTTAAAATATTCTTTTTAAAATTCATATTATACAATAAACTTGTGATACTTTTTTAAAATCATTTTATAATAGATGGACGCGTCACTTTAGGGTGCGGGGGATGCAGACCGCACCGGATGACACCATCAAAAGGGGAGGGGATTAAAAAATGTTCAATTTTTTATGTTTCCTTTATTTTTCTCCGGCAGACTTGGAGGATATCTATGGAGGTAAATTGTGAGGTGGTGACACCATGAGCTATTGCACTGGGTGACACCATGAACTACTGGACTGAGTGAAACCATGAGCTACTGCACTGGGTGACACCATGAGCTAATGCACTGGGTGACACCATGAGCTAATGCACTGGGTAACACCATGAGCTACTGCACTGGGTGAAATCATGAGCTACTGCACTGGGTGAAACCATGAGCTACTACACTGGGTGACACCATGAGCTAATGCACTGGGTGACACCATGAGCTAATGCACTGGGTGACACCATGAGCTACTGCACTGGGTGACACCATGAGCTAATGCACTGGGTGAAACCATGAGCTAATGCACTGGGTAACACCATGAGCTACTGCACTGGTTGAAATCATGAGCTACTACACTGGGTGACACCATGAGCTAATGCACTGGGTGACACCATGAGCTAATGCACTGGGTGACACCATGAGCTACTGCACTGGGTGACACCATGAGCTAATGCACTGGGTGAAACCATGAGCTACTGCACTGGGTGACACCATGAGCTAATGCACTGGGCGACACCATGAGCTATTGCACTGGGTAACACCATGAGCTACTGCACTGGGTGAAATCATGAGCTACTGCACTGGGTGAAACCATGAGCTACTGCACTGGGTGACACCATGAGCTAATGCACTGGATGACATCATGAGCTACTGCACTGTATGATACCATGGCCTACTGCACTGGGTGACACCATGACCTACTACACTGGGTGACACCATGAGCTACTGCACTGGGTAACACCATGACCTACTGCACTGAGTGACACCATGACCTACTGCACTGGGTGACACCATGAACTACTGCACCGGGTGACACCATGAGATACTGCTCTGTTTGACCCCAACCCAAACTACTCCTCTCATAATAGCTATTCATTCGTTTAAATGTGATACTTAATTGAAACGAATTTTAATCATAATGAAAGTATGCACTTATTTCATGAAGGGCAACTGTCTATTTCACTGGAGGCAGAGTGAATCATAATTTGTTTAGAGGGCCGCCGAGTGTCACCCGCGGGCCGTAGTTTGCTATGTCCTTGTTTTATAGCCTCACACAGTGGTGAAACATAGCGAATAAAATCCCCAGCATCACCGATCATTAAAGATGTCTTCTATTTTTGGAGATAGGAATCTGTTGGCGCACCACAACATAACTTGAACGATGACTCATCTTTCTGACGTGATAAATGGCGTTATTAAACTGTTGCCATTAATGACGGCCGTCCTTCCCAAGAAACCCAAGACGTGTTATTAGTTGTTGCCATGTATACGTCATCTTAACTTTGCGGACCAATCATTTAACTGAAACTTTCATATCTGATTTTAACCCCAAACTTCCTTCTTTTCTCTTGTCGTTAAAGAAAACTGGTGACTAGTACTGATTTTATCCAATTAATTGAGGGAGCTTTCATCAGATCAGAGAACAAGTTTTATTGATAGATAAATAGATGGAGATTTTATTAGCTATACTTTGGGATATTTTATTAGATAGATTGAGCGATATTTTATTTTTAAAAAACTTAGGGATATTTTATTTGATAGATTGAGGGAGATTTTAATACATAAACTTAGGGATATTTCATAAGATAGATTGAGGGGAAATTTATTAGATAAACGTGAGGATATTTTATAAGATAGATTGATGGATATTTTATCAGATAAATAGTGGGAGATTTATAATATTTGACCTGTACTTTAAAACGAATATTGTCAGTTGATGGGTTATTAATTCCCTAATTTATTTCAATAATCTCTTGTTTATTAAAATAATGTATACACTGACATGAGAACGCAGCACTCTTTTGTCAAAGGGAACAGTTTAATATATATGGGAAGGATTTAGACTTTATTTTAAAGGAAAATTAAACGATATATTTTAAAACGATTGTGTATATAAATCAATGCAATATTTTGATCAATAATTGCTACGTGATACTGTCTCAGTATTTTCTTAAAAATAAAAACAATTCTATTTAACTTCCTGACAGGAGGGTGATTAAGGGAACGAACATTTCTCAAACTACTCAGCGCCAAAGATTATCATTAATCTTGTAAAATTATGTGCATGATTATGTCATTATTTCTGAAAGTGTTTTCAAACTTAAGAGAATGGTAACAGTTTGGGTTGACATCTCCTCACCTTCCTGGTTGTTCTTGTTGGTGACAAACTCCAACCACGGGTTGAAGGTCCCCAGACTCATGGCCAGTACAATCTGGACCAAGCACGCCCACAGCAAGTAGAGCAGAAACGTCTTGGAAAATAAACACTGGACAAGCTTTCTGCCCGTGCGGTGACCACTGCCTTGATCACTGTGTGGGTCAGTGACGTCAGAATCTGAATGATTTTCTATTGCTGCCTGGTGTTTGAATTAAATTTTAGGTTTTTTTCTACCATGATCCGTTTGACTTTGTCATAAGTCTGTTAATAAAAAAATATTTTTTAAACAAAAATAAAGGAAGAAAAGAATCGGACAAGGACTTTTGAAATACGTCATCTATGGAAGATCGTGTGTTTAAAAAAAAAATTTTGCGGTGGAAGGGTATTGGGACGATATCAAAATGGATTCTGGAATTACCCCGACTATACCCATTTTTATGGATTTGGCTTTGGCTAGAATAGTTTCTCTATTGATCATTACTTCACCTTAGAAGCCACACACACACACCAACACACAAATTCGCAGCCCCCCCACCCCCCCCCAAAAAAAACAACAAAAAAAACAAACAAACAAACTTACTTCTTACCCACTGTATTATCGGTGAGGGAAAATTCTTGAGCAAACTATACAAATTCATGGAGACAGCATACACTACTTGTGCTGGCCAATCAGGTGTCAAGACCAGCAGAATGTCCGAGAACTTTGGAATTAATTTCTTCTTCACACTCACTCGGCCCTGACGTGAAGCCAGCCAAACACAAAAACCCACCTGGTTGCTGTTGGTGAATTCATGTGCTGTCGTGACTGTTGTCGTCATTGCTAACTCTGGTTTACAGAACGGGAACAAACACTTTCTACACCAACGTACAGGGTAAGTCTACGTGAATCCGGGGCTACATCTGAGCAGGAATTACCACACCAACACCAGCTATGACCACACCTACCCCAGCTATGACCACACCTACCCCAGCTGTGACCACACCTAGCATACCTATGACCACATCTAGCATAGCTATGACCACAACTAGCATAGCTATGACCACACCTACCCCAGCTGTGACCACATCTAGCATAGCTATGACCACACCTAGCATAATTATGACCACACTTACCCAAGCTATGACGATACCTACCCAAGCTATGACCACACCAACACCAGCTATGACCACACCTACCAAAGCTATGACCACACCTACCCCATCTATGACCACACATACCCCAGCTGTGACCACGCCTACCCCAGATATGACCACACCTACCCAAGCTATGACCACACTTCCCCAGCTATGATCACACCTACCCCAGCTACGACCAGACCTACCCCAGATATGACCACACCTACCCCAGCTGTGACCACACCTACCCCAGCTATGACCAAACCTACCCAAGCTATAATCACACCTACCCAAGCTATGACCACACCTACTTAAACTATGACCACACCTACCCAAGCTATGACCGCACCTACTCCAACTATGACCACAATTACCCAAGCTATGACCACACTTACCCCAGCAATGACCACACCTACTCCAACTATGACCACACTTACCTAAGCTATAACCACACCTACCCAAGCTATGACCATACTTACCCCAGCTATGACCACATATACCCAAGCTATGACCACACCTACCCAAGCTATGACCACACCTACCCCAGCTATGAGCACACCTACCCAAGCTATGACCACCTACCCCAGCTATGACCACACGTACCCCAGCTATGATCACACCTACCCCAGCTGTGACCATACCTACCCCAGGTATGACCCACCTAACCCAGGTATGACCACACCTACCCAAGCTATGACCACACCTACCCATGCTATGACCACACCTACCTAAGGAATGAACACACGTACTTCAGCTATGACCATTCATACACCAGCTGTGACCACACCTACCTCAGCTCAGACCACACTTACCCAAGCTATAACCACACCTACCCAAGCTATGACCAACCCTAGTTATTACCGCACCTACCCCAGCTATGACCACACCTACCCCATCTATGACCACTCTTACCCAAGCTATAACCACACCTACCCCATTTATGACCACACTTACCCAAGCTATAACCACACCTACCCAAGCTATGACCACACTTACCCAAGCTATAACCACACCTACCCAAGCTATGACCACACCTACCCCATCTATGACCATACTTACCCAAGCTATAACCACACCTACCGAAGCTATGACCACACCTGCCCCAGCAATGACCAACTCTACCCAAGCTATGACCACACCTACCCAAGCTATGACCACACCTACCCCAGCTATGAGCACACCTACCCCAGCTATGACCACACGTACCCCAGCTATGATCACACCTACCCCAGCTGTGACCATACCTACCCCAGGTATGACCCACCTAACCCATGTATGACCACATCTACCCAAGCTATGACCAGACCTACCCAAGCTATGACCACACCTACCTAAGCAATGACCACACTTAGCCAAGCAATAGCCACACCTACCCAAGCTATGACCACACCTATCTAAGGAATGAACACACGTACCTCAGCTATGACCATTCATACACCAGCTGTGACCACACCTACCTCAGCTATGACCACACTTACCTAAGCTATAACCACACCTACCCAAGCTATGACCATACTTACCCCAGCTATGACCACATATACCCAAGCTATGACCACACCTACCCAAGCTATGACCACACCTAACCCAGCTATGAGCACACCTACCCAAGCTATGACCACCTACCCCAGCTATAACCACACCTACCCCAGCTATGACCACACGTACCCCAGCTATGATCACACCTACCCCAGCTGTGACCATACCTACCCATGGTATGACCCACCTAACCCAGGTATGACCACACTTACCCAAGCTATGACCACACCTACCCAAGCTATGACCACACCTACCTAAGGAATGAACACACGTACCTCAGCTATGACCATTCATACACCAGCTGTGACCACACCTACCTATGCTCAGACCACACTTACCCAAGCTATAACACCTACCCAAGCTATGACCAACCCTAGTTATTACCGCACCTACCCCAGCTATGACCACACCTACCCCATCTATGACCACACTTACCCAAGCTATAACCACACCTACCCAAGCTATGACCACACCTACCCCAGCTATGACCATTCCTACCCAAGCTATGACCACACCTACCCCAGCTATGACCATTCCTACCCAAGCTATAACCACACCTACCCAAGCTATGACCACACTTACCCAAGCTATAACCACACCTACCCAAGCTATGACCACACCTACCCCAGCTATGACCATTCCTACCCAAGCTATGACCACACCTACCCCAGCTATGACCATTCCTACCCAAGCTATGACCACACCTACCCCATCTATGACCATCCTTACCCAAGCTATAACCACACCTACCCAAGCTATGACCACACCTGCCCCAGCAATGACCAACTCTACCCAAGCTATGACCACACCTATCCAAGCTATGACCACACCTACCCCAGCTATGAGCACACCTACCCAAGCTATGACCACCTACCCCAGCTATAACCACACCTACCCCAGCTATGACCACACGTACCCTAGCTATGATCACACCTACCCCAGCTGTGACCATACCTACCCCAGGTATGACCCACCTAACCCAGGTATGACCACACCTACCCAAGCTATGACCACACCTACCCAAGCTATGACCACACCTACCTAAGCAATGACCACACTTAGCCAAGCTATAGCCACACCTACCCAAGCTATGACCACACCTACCTAAGGAATGAACACACGTACGTCAGCTATGACCATTCATACACCAGCTGTGACCACACCTACCTCAGCTATGACCACACTTACCCAAGCTATAACCACACCTACCCAAGCTATGACCAACCCTAGTTATTACCGCACCTACCCCAGCTATGACCACACCTACCCCATCTATGACCACACTTACCCAAGCTATAACCACACCTACCCCATCTATGACCACACTTACCCAAGCTATAACCACACCTACCCAAGCTATGACCACACTTACCCAAGCTATAACCACACCTACCCAAGCTATGACCACACCTACCCCAGCTATGACCATTCCTACCCAAGCTAAGACCACACCTACCCCATCTATGACCATACTTACCCAAGCTATAACCACACCTACCCAAGCTATGACCACACCTGCCCCAGCAATGACCAACTCTACCCAAGCTATGACCACACCTACCCAAGCTATGACAACACCTACACTAGCTATGACCACACCTACCCAAGCTGTGACCACACCTACCCCATCTATGACCACACTTACCCAAGCTATGACCACACCTACCCAAACTATGACCACACCTACCCAAGCTATGACCAACCCTAGTTATGACCACACCTACCTCAGCTATGACAACACCTACCCCAGCCATGACCACACCTACTCCTACCTCGGGGAGCCAGTATTTGACACCCTCACTGAATTGCACACACTGGGAAATCTTTACCCTCACTGATGTGCACACATTGGGAAATCTCCACCCTCACTTACTAACAAACGAACAAATGAAGAATGACCGGAGGCAGCCCTTGTTAACATTAATTAACTGCAAGATAAACATTGTCTTACGTTGCTATCATGATATCAAATTTTATGTTACATACAGATTCTATTGTCTCATGAGTTTTATATTTCATTTACATAGGGAGAACTTAACTGTATGTTTATCTGAACTTTCTAAAGTTTTAAAAATAAGTAACTATTTAATTGACTCCAGATGTCTTTTAGTCGTCTATAGTAGGTTTAAAATTATGCCCCTTGTGCGTGCTTTAGCGTACAAAAATAATTGCCCCTAGGCTTGATCAGGTGATCCTCATGACAGTCCTACACCTTTACAGGTGTGTACCATTCACCGCTGCTAGGTTATGATATCTATGTTTTTGTTCATTGTAGACGTCGTCACCCATTAATCCATTCAGACACCTTAACCAATTATCTTTGCTCAATTAATGGACATAAATTTTATGAATTAAAAAAAAATTAATGACAGCTTATTCTCTGTTATGACAAAAACAGAATCTATCTGTAATTTAAAATGATGTTAACTTTAGTTTTTAGTTATCTATGAAATTGCAGACCATGGTTTACACATTTTAAGCTCACTATTCTACTTACCTAGGTCCTTTTCCCTTTGATATTCATTTGTGAGCATTCAATCCATGTACAATGATTGATCAATGAAGTTTAAAAGAATGACTAAAAATTGACATGTATTACCATATTCAAGTGTGATTATAGAAGTAAGAATCTAATTCCATTTGAAGACCATGATAAAAATTAAAATGAGAACAAGACAAAACAATTCAATTTGGGGCCGTCCATACCAACGTACGTCACGCTATTTTTTTGACCATTTTTTACTCCCCCCTCCCTCCATTCCTGTATCAAATCTCGCCCCCCCCCTTTTTTTTTCCCCAAAGTACGTCACACTTTCCAACAAAAATATTTTTTTAATTAAATAAATAATTAAAATTGAATATAAGACGCCGTGACGTCACACATGGCCGGACACCCCCTCACCCCTGTCACAAACTGTCACTTTCTTACACCCCCTCCCCCCCTATGGAGCGTGACGTACTTAAAGAACGGCCCTTTTGCATATCGTCTAAAAGCCCTCTTAATCTTACAAAACAACATGAACGTGTAGAAATGAACTAGAAGAGGAAACAGTACGGCTAAATTGTTTCTTAATCCAAAATGTAATTTTTTATCTAAGTGACCACAGGTATAAGAAAAGTTATTTTGAAATTAATCTGAAATGTTTCATACTATATGGCAAAACGGGTTAAAACACGGAAATTGAAAATTAGAATCATTTCAGCAAAAAAGGGAAATAACTGTAGATAAAGACACTGTTTAAACTATCCAGTTATTTATCTTTATTTACAGCGATTTTATCGTTTTAAAAAAACTATTAAAATATTGATGCACGTGCGTTCTTCTTATTAACAAAGTCTCTGTCTTAAGCGATGAAGCTTGTAGTGCTATATATTTTATGTAATTGTTGATTTTATTTATGCCAGTTTTTTTTTAAAGATAATAAGATTTTAAGGAAGATCTTTTGTAGAGAAAGAGAGTCTGTAATGTATAACATTCATTACAAGAATGACCTACTGGCGTTTCTCTTAATAACGAAGTCTCTGCCGTCTCATCATTGCCTTCAGATGTGTCCGGCGACTGGACACTACCGAACACATGACGATGGACAGCTTCTCCTGGCTCAGCGTCGGCGTCACGTGGGTGTCGTGTCTCGGGGCAGGGGGCGATGAAATGTTTGGGCAAGAAGAAAAATGTGCTGACCAGTGTGACGCAATAGAGGCCAGCCAGTATCAAGTAGGACATCTGTAAGCTGACGTCACGTTCATGAGCAAACTGGGGGAGAGAGGCGGAGCTAGAATTGTAGGGGCGGTATCGGGGTCAAGATATTTTAATGGATTACATTCGTGACGCATTATAAGATTGGTAAAAATAATTCTCTGTTGCTAGATTAACTTAGTGATTGATTACCTTAGTAAAATTATATAACTTCTTAATGTGCAGTTTAAACTTTAATAACCGATAATTTAATGACAGATTGCCATTTTAACTCATAAACTTTTGGACATCTTACCTTTATAACTGTCTGCACAAAGGACGAAGCCTCCAGGGCGCCACACAAGAGACCAACAATAGCAGCACTCCCTCTGGTGAACATGTAGGATATCTGTGTGGCAGATGGTAGGGAGTTTGTTGGATGAGTTTTTTTAGGATATGTGGATAATGCGGTATTAGGATGGTAAGAGTATAATTGTTTGATAAATAGAGGAGTTGATGATGGATAATAGGTAGATAGTTAGATGGAAGGGGGATGGTTTGATGGCATGTGGATGGTACGATGGTAGGTGGTTTGATGACATGTGGATGGTACGATGGTAGGTGGTTTGATGGCATGTGGATGGTACGATGGTAGTTGGGTTGGTGAATCACAGGGAAATTTGATGTTTTGTTGATTACGATGTTTAACGAAGCAGAAGTTGTGTTATTTAATATTTGTTATCCTGGTTGTCTGACCCACCTGGTTGTTAGACCCACCTGTTGTTAGACCCACCTGGTTGTTAGATCCACATGTTGTTATAGTCCCCTGGTATTTAGACCCACATGGTTGTTAGACCCACCTGTCTGTTAGACCCACCTGTCTGTTAGACCCACCTGTCTGTAATACCCACCTTTCTGTTCGTCCACCGTGTCAGTTAGACCCACCTGTATGTTATACCCACCTGTCTGTAATACTCACCTGGTTGTTAGACCCAACTGGTTGTTAGACCCCCCTGGTTCTTTGACCCACCTAGTTGTTTGATTCACCTGTCTGTAATACCCACCTGGCTGTTAGACCCACCTGGTTGTTAGAACCACATAGTTGTTAGACCCACCTGGTATTTTGACCCACCTGGTTGTTAGACCCACCTGGTTGTTAGACCCACCTGGTTGTTAGACCCACCTGGTTGTTAAACCCACTTGGTTATTATACCCACTTGGTTTTTAGACCCACCTGGTTGTTAGACCCACCTGGTTGTTAGACCCATCTTTCTGTAATACTCAGCTTGTTGTAAGACCCACATGGTTGTTAGACCCACCTGTCTGTTAGACCCACCTAGTTGTTAGACCCACCTGGTTGTTAGACCCACCTGGTTGTTAGACCAATCTGTCTGTAATACTCACCTTGTTGTTAGACCCACCTGGTCGTTAGACCCACCTGGTTGTTAGACCCACCTGGTTGTTAGACCACCTGGTTGTTAGACCCATCTGTCTGTAATACTCACCTTGTTGTTAGACCCACCTGGTTGTTAGACCCACCTGTCTGTTAGACCCACCTGGTTGTTAGACCCACCTGGTTGTTAGACCCACCTGGTTGTTAGACCAATCTGTCTGTAATACTCACCTTGTTGTTAGACCCACCTGGTCGTTAGACCCACCTGGTTGTTAGACCCACCTGGTTGTTAGACCCACCTGGTTGTTAGACCCATCTGTCTGTAATACTCACCTTGTTGTTAGACCCACCTGGTTGCTAGACCCACCTGGTTGTTAGACCCACCTGGTTATTAGACCCACCTGGTTATTGGTCAGATACAGCGCCTTTCCACCTGAACTAATAAGGAGAAGACCCGGGAAGATCAGCCACGGATAATCTGTCAGGTAATGGATGTAAGTCATAGAGATTATTCTGAGATGAATAATTCAACGTCGTTGTGGACTGTGATCGGAATGGTTGCTTATCAAAACTTTAATTGAAACATTGTTTTGTCATTAATAGGTTGTCATGTTGGTAATTAAACTTTTTAACGTATTCCAACTACCTTCATAAACAATAAATATAGCATTGATTAGTATCCTATTACTTTTCTTCAACCACTAATGACATCAACACTGATTCATAAACTTACATTCATCACATAATGCCATGGATATAGATTTATTAACTTACATTCATCACATAATGCCATGGATATAGATTTATGAACTTACCTTCATCCACTAATGCCATGGATATAGATTTATTAACTTACCTTCATCCACTAATGCCATGGATACAGATCCAGCAACGAACAGAAATCTGAGAAATCAAAAACATTAAACCATTAAAATATAATTGTTTGTAATAGATCATGTTGACATGTTGCCTTGTTAACATATTAGTATAATGAGATGATGGCTTGTTAACATATTAGTTGGTTTAGATTATGGCCTATTGAAATGTTAACATATTAGTATGTTGAGATGATCGCTTGTTAAAATGTTAACATATTAGTATGATGAGATGATGGCTTGTTAAAATGTTAACATATTAGTATGTTGAGATAATGGCTTGTTGAAATGTTAACATGTTAGTATGTTGAGATGATGGCTTGTTGAAATGTTAACATATTAGTATGTTGAGATAATGGCTTGTTGAAATGTTAACATGTTAGTATGTTGAGATGATGACTTGTTGAAATGTTAACATATTAGTATGTTGAGCTTGTATCTTGTTGAAATGTTAACATATTAGAATGATGAGATAATGGCTGGTTGAAATGTTAACATATTAGTATGTTGAGATGATGGCTTGTGGAAATGTTAACATATTATAATGATGAGATGATGGCTTGTTGAAATGTTAACATATTAGAATGATGAGATGATGGCTTGTTGAAATGTTAACATATTAGTATGTTGAGATAATGGCTTGTTGAAATGTTAACATATTAGTATGTTGAGATGATGGCTTGTTGAAATGTTAACACATTAGAATGATGAGATGATGGCTTGTTGAAATGTTAACATATTAGAATGATGAGATGATGGCTTGTTGAAATGTTAACATATTAGAATGATGAGATGATGGCTTGTTGAAATGTTAACATGTTTGGATGTTGGCAAGGAATGTCCCACAATTATGCATGCAGAAAAAAAACAATTCTTATAGATGCACATCATCTTTCAACGATTTTATAAATAGCAAATGGTAAAGAAAGAATGACCTAGTAAAAGACAGAATAATTGGCGTGTGCTGGTGTGAAATACGGGTACCTATACCTTTAAAGATGGATGTGAAGAGAGAAAATATAGTGTGTGAGTTACATGAGATAAAAATTTACAGAAGAAAGTTTGAGCGAGAAAAAAGGTGTAGAAAACAGTGTTTATAGAGTTGGAGACCATGGTAAAGATGCAGAGAAAGAAAAAGTCAAGAATCACTCAAGAGGAAGATTTTTAAAAATAAAATATTAACTCTACATACATAACAAAGGCAATAAGTTTAGTACAATCAAATGAGCTGCTTAATGTTGAAATGATAAATTTAAAATAATCTAGGTGACCACTTACACAGACAAGACCCGCGGCACCCTGATGCCATACTTGTAATTGAGTTGGCCATACAACAGGCCACTGAGAGCCATGGTAGCTGTGGCAACTGTGAAGCATTGGTTGAACATGGCGTCTTGGGCGTCACAAGTGTTTATCACATCCCCGGTCAGCTCCTGGTCAGTAAAGTTTGTTGTATATTCTGTTAGACTACCAGTGGTGCTGCGACCAGAAGTCCAATCGAAAGATTTCAGTATTTCGTTAGAGGTAATCTGTGACAATACATGTATCCCAGACTCATTGAAAACAGTTGTATTAGAAGACTGCTGTAGATCAAGAGTTGTCCGTTTCTCTCTGCTGATAGCGGCCCCTGGTGGTTTGACGTTGTGTACGCCATGTTCTGTACACAAGTGTGAGTACACACGTTCTTGTTTAAGAACATACACAAGAGCAGGCCACCCTGCACGCAAACCAGAGAACAAAAGGTTCTCCATAAAAGCCCAAAAAGCGAGGAAGAGTTTAAACCTAGTGGTCGGCACACCATGATGAAGCTGCATATTGTTACTTACTATGTCCAACTAAGTCAACTTTATGTTGGTCTCATCCAGAATCTGACTGTTGCTATGTCACACTGAGTCAACTGTATGTTGGTCTCATCCAGTATCTGACTGTTGCTATTTCTCACGAAGCCAGTATGTAAGTTGATTTCATCATATGACTACACTGACCATGATTAATGGCGGAGAAGCAGTCTCCCTTCCTAGACTGGGTGGGGCTCCACGCCTCTAAATCACAGCAAGGTTGCTCCTAGTCCTGACATGTCTGACAATTTGCAGGAATTGTGCTTATAAAAGTTGACAGCTCATTCAGAATCGTTCAATTTATAAAATTGTTCCTCTCAAGCCAGGCTAGGCACTAACACGCAGGATCTTTAAAAGAACGTCTTTCTGGGATCTTGTGCAAGTGTGTAAGAATGAATCTTCTCCACTTAGTATTTTTGATTTGCCGGGTAGGCTGGATAATACTCGTTTTGTATGAATATTTGATCAACTTCAGTTTGCAAGTTGCGAATTCTTCATTGTCCTTACTGTTTTACTCATAGCATGATCAATTGAACAATCTTTACAGAAAAAAAAAACAACTTGTTAAGGTTGAGTCATCTTTTAAACGTATTGTATACACATAAAAATTAACACATTTTATTTCATTTAAAAAAGCCAAAAGTACCTTCCATTTCTCGAAGAAACTCAAAATGACCATCCGCACATAGAAATAAAAAAGTTCATTTGGAATTACCCGATGACGACACTGCATTCATCTATCGGCTACAGTTGTAATGGTAAAACAGGGGAGATAAAATTAAAGCTGTGGAGGGAAAGGGGAGAGAATAAAGTCCAAATTTGGCAAATACAAGGAGTCGATAAATGAGAAGAGATTGCGCCAATCTTTTGAACTACCTAAAGGCCATCAGCAGAGACTTAACTTAAACGGTACTTCCTTCAGTATTCAGTAACAACAACCTCATATCTCGTAATCAAACACGTCATTACAGCACACCACAAACCAATAGTCAAACAATTAATCTATACACCAACTAATATCACTACTAAAATATTTGTGGAAAGCCATTATAATAATAGATTCATTACCACTTGTGCCAAACAAACCAGACTGCACAAAAGATTCTTGTTACAAGTCGTGTCAAACTGAATACAGTAGCTGTATCAGCTCCTAGCATACGTACATGTCATCTAGCTACCACGCCTGTTGTGTTTAACTAAAATTCTACCCACCCACCTCAAACAAGCACATTTAGACCATGACAACCACGCAAACACGCGTGAATAATTTCACGCTCAATTTCTTTTCATTATCTGAAATGAACATAGATTGTAAATTGATGTAATCCACAAATTGGACACCAGGTGTCGCTTTGCTTTCATCCAGAGTATCAGGGGGACACCAAAAAAGCGGTCATCACCTAAACTTACATAACTTTTGAAATAAATAATCAATTTCTTTTATTTTGCAAACTGATCAAGAAAAATTAATGTTCTAAGAGTCTATAAAATTTTACTTTCGAGATGCCATGAGCTACTGATGTAAAGACATTTATAGTTGAGGCACGCAGCTCTATTGCAATTCAAAGAAAACTTTAGATGTCGAGAATTTCCTGTCCAATAATGATCTACTGATGGTTCAACAAGTTAAGATTCCATGGGATTTTGCATAACCTCAATTTTAAATAATCACATTCTGGACGATCGAAATCATAAAAGACACAACACATCATTCCTGCACTCAGAAACTCTGTTGCCCACAGAAGATGCATAGTCAAGTACAGGTCTCACCAATGTGAGGTAGAATTTTAGATTATATCTTTATTATATAATTTGTAAAAATTTATTTTTATAAAGCGTAAGGTTTGTTTGATTTTGTAATAACTACATTGACATGGGAATTCCATGATGGTTTCTCATTTATCATGACTCCTAAGGATTTTGCATCTTTAGTTTGGGTTTATAGTTCTTTTCCATGCATGAAATATTTAGAGTGTTTTTTCTTTTTTCTTTTTTTTTTGTTTTTTTTTTGTTACTCTTAACAGTTGACACTTTTTTGGGTGGAAAGACATAATCCAGTTAGTTTCCCATTTTATTCATTCATCTTGAGTCTTTTTGTAAAATGTTGACATCTTGCTCTGATTTAATTTGTTCTATAGATTATACAATCTTCAGCAAATAACCTAACTTTTGTTCCTGTTGAGATGTTGTTGGGTAAATCCTTACATAAAATAAAATAGTAAGGGACCTAGCACAGTTTCTTGTCGTCTGGTGCAGAAAATGATGCTGCAAAATATGTGCTAAGGTTATTAGCTTTAGTTTCATTACCATTATAGGTTTTATTATTTGAGCCTTTTAGTGTGGCTATTCCTGTAGGTTCCATTTTTTAGATTTGATAAAGGTCCATACATTTTTATTGTTATCTTTAGTAATTACATTGTTTATATAGTCTATTCTTTTTGTAGGTTTCGACTAAGTTTTCGTGTCAAGTGTTTAACCTGTAAGTATTTTCGTATATTCTTTTTAAATTGGTAGCCTTAAATTTCTTTTTAAAGTTCTCTTTTTGTGTGCATAGCTTTTAAAATTTAGATATGAACCAGTATTTGTTAATTTTATTTGGTGTCAGTTTTGTTGGAACATTCTTATCCATTTTAGTTTCTAGATTTGTTTTTAACTCTTTCCAAATTTCTTCTACTGGGCTATTAATTTTGTTTGGTGAGTTAGCCGTTGATTGAAATAATTTTATTGAATTACATTTATTCCAAGGATAAATTATTCTTCTAGGGATCTTATTTCTTTTAGTTTTCTTTCTATTGGTTACCCTAACAATATCATGGTCGGGCAGTATAGAAATTATTTTGCAGTATATCAATATTCCTGGTCTAATTGTTAAAAATAAATATAGTGTTTTATTTTTCCTTGTTGCTTTTTTACTATCTGTTCGAGGTTTATGTGGTTTATAGTGTCTATAAAGTGTTCATTGATATCTTTATTAGTTTGATGATCATCAATTGCATAGTTTTTCCAATGTATATGTGGAAGATTAAAGTCCCCCATAATCCAAGGTCAAGCATCTTTATGATGTTCTTTTATGAACGTTTATTGATGACAAAGATTCTTCGTGTATTTTAGGTTTGTATCCGGTGGTCGTTATAAACTGCCAACAATAAGTGGTGCTGAGTTTGGTGTAAATATTTTACAAAATATGGACTCTATATAAAAATTTGGTTGTGTAGTAATTTCTTCAGCTATATTTGATTTAATTGCAAATAGCACACCTACATAATTGTCTGGTCTTTCTTTTCTAAAAATACTACAATTGCTATTAAAAATTTCCAAATTTTATTTGTTGAGGTTCAACCAGCAACCAGCAATTACGTCTGGTTCTTCTATTTTTATAAGTAGCTCTAAATCTGGAATTATATTTTTTATACTTTGGAAATTATGTATTAGCGTTTTCATTATGTTTTGATTATTAGTGTTACTAGAACATTTATGGTTGTTTTTTTTATGGGTTTGTGTAGCAGGTTTTATTTTATCTAGTGGGTTATTTATTTTAGGATTATTCAATACACTGTACACGTTTTTGGTGTCCCTATAGTTTTAAAAAATTGAACTATCCACTTAGTGAGCAACCATCCACATAGTGACCAGACTATCCACATAGTGACCAGACTATCCAGATAGTGACCAGACTATCCACATAGTGACCAGACTATCCCCATAGTGACCAGACTATCCACGTAGTGACCAGACTATCCACATAGCGACCAGACTATCCACATAGTGACCAGACTATCCACATAGTGACCAGACTATCCACCAAGTGACCAGACTATCCACATAGTGACCAGACTATCCACCAAGTTACCAGACTATCCACGTAGTGACCTGACTATCCACATAGTGAGCATACTATCCGCATAGTGACCAGACTATCCACACAATGACCAGACTATCCCCATAGTACCAGACTATCCAGATAGTGACCAGACTATCCCCATAGTACCAGACTATCCAGATAGTGACCAGACTATCCACAAAGTAATCATACTATCCACATAGTGACCAGACTATCCACAAAGTGACCAGACTATCCACATAGGGACCAGACTATCCACATAGTGACCAGACTATCCACATAGTGACCAGACTATCCACGTAGTGACCAGACTATCCACATAGTGAGCATACTATCCGTATAGTGACCAGACTATCCACACAATGACCAGACTATCCCCATAGTGACCAGACTATCCAGATAGTGACCAGACTATCCACATAGTGATCAGACTATCCACATAGTGATTAGACTATCCACATAGTGATCAGACTATCCACATAGTGATCAGACTATCCACAAAGTGATCAGACTATCTATATAATAACCTGACTATCCACAAAGTAATCATACTATCCACATAGTGATCAGACTATCCACAAAGTGACCAGAATATCCACATAGTGACCAGACTATCCACATAGTGATCAGACTATCCACATAGTGACCAAACTATCTATATAATATCCAGACTATCCACAAAGTAATCATACTATCCACATAGTGACCAGACTATCGACAAAGTGGCCAGAATATCCACATAGCAACCAGACTATCCACATAGTGACCAGAATATCCACATAGTGACCAGACTATCCACATAGTGACCAGACTACCCACATAGTGACCAGACAGACTATCCACACAGTGACCAGACTATCCACATAGTGACCAGACTATCCACATAGTGACCAGACTATCCACATAGTGACCAGACTATCCACATAGTGACCAGACTATCCACATAGTGACCAGACTATCCAC
>MUZC01002846.1:1877-12120 GCA_002072015.1 Radix auricularia
TGGTCTTATTCTATTTAATTTTTAAACAATGTTCTAGGTCTCATCCTGAAAAATTAATTAAAATAACGCTACTTGGACGACTAACTAAAACTAACTTCTTCGGTGACTCTATGCTAGGCACTCTAGTCTAGCGCCAGCGGCATAGTCCTTTAATAATCATTTAATCATAACTAGAATAAGGAAACAATGTTTTATGTTATTATTATTACTATTACTATTATGTCTATGAGTCTATGTAATATGTTGCGATCGAATTTCAAAGTAGGCCTAAATGAAATTCAACACTCTAACTCACTATAAATAAAGATTTGGGTTTAACCACATGTCACTCTGATCTTTACAAATCTAATGAAATAATGGGGGAGATTTATTTGATTTTTATATACATGTATTCTAAATGTTATTTGCAAATATTATTTATTAAATAACAGTGGTTGTTAAGCTAAACAAATAAAAACGAAAGTAGACAATGTCTATATAAACACACAAAATGTGTGTTTAAATAGCGAAAAAGATAAAGGTTAAAGTTTGTTGTCAAGACAAACAATGTAATTCGCGCGATATCAGCTGAAACAATCGCTTGCAGTGTAACCACCTTAAAAATTACTTTTCAGATGCGTGTTCGCGCGTATACTAGATGAGCGAATTCGCGTGCAGTGTAACCCCAGCCTAAGGCAGATAAGAAAAATCCTCTAAGCGAGACAACTATGAAAAAATTAAAATTGTATGAAACAAATTCTGGTGAGTTCCCCTTAGCTGTTTGTATAAAAAAAACAAGAAGAGATTTTTCAAAATAAACGCTGTGGCTAAGAGGAAGAGAAAGGCACAGATACGCACCTACCTTAGAGAAAAGAAAGTAAGAAAAGTTAGACAGAAATCAACAAAATCAAAGAAATCTTTTTTTTCTATCTGTGTCACTCTCACCACTTTCCCTCCTTTATCCCTCCTTTCTTCCTTCCTAATTTAGCGGAGAAACGAGAGAGAAAGAGAGAGACAGAGAAAGATAAAGAGAGAGAGAGAGAGAGAGAGAGAGAGAGAGAGAGAGAGAGAGGGAGAGAGAGAGAGAGAGAGAGAGAGGGAGGGAGAGAGAGAAAAGCATTATTAATAGTACTGACATCATTTTAAATGTAGGAATTTTGTCGTCACAGACAAGTTGTTCGCTACGTGCACCGTGGCGCGAAAGTTTATCAAGCATGGTCAAGGGCGCAACCTGACACGATGGGAACGCCAATGAATCACTTGGGTGGAACTCTGTCACACACTACGTTAATGTTGACTTCCAGGGGCGTCGCCTGCTCAGACTTTGTCAAAAGAAACATATTTGTATTCTATGTTTTTTGTGCTGGTGTTTATATTACGTTTGTAAAAACTCTCTAACATTCTTTGGGAGGTGTTTGTTTATTTAGTATTGATTCGTTTGCTTGGCAACAGCGTCTCTCAGTACGTCTCTTGTGGGCCTGTCTCTCTGATGTAAACTCTGTGTTAAGTCGCTTTGATACATATAGATTTAAAATATAAAAAATAAAAAAAATATTTTAAAAAAAAAACCCAAAAAAACAAAAAACAAAAAGCAAGTCTATATGATTATAATATGATTTCTTTGTTTGATGAGCACCGTTTTTATCGCAGTATTTAAATTTCAATATACCTACTATAAATGTCCTCTTTTTATTAAAACTTTGGTCATAAAAATCACATTTTGCAAAACCAATCGATCAAAACTAATGATTCTACAGAATGTTATAATCATATCGATCGAATCATGTGATCAATAACCTAAGGCTTAACCTAGAGGGAATATCACGAGCAGGCAACTCTAAACTACAATGTAGAAGAGTTATGGGGGAGTATTTCTAATCTTGGCTTTCTTAAACCCTTGTCGGCCAGTATATTATTTCATTCCTAGAACTTTATTGTTTATCGTATTTTGTTATTTATTTCTCTTGTTTTAAATAGTTTTGTACGAAATGTTCAATGAACATGCGATGCTTCTTCGGTTAAACCAAGTTCCCGATAGTACGGGAACTTTGGAGACCACTTAGTTTAAGGTACAAACACAGTATTAGATAATCTTGCACAGGTGGGGTTTTTTTATTATTATTATTTTTTTTTTTTTTATAAATTGAAGTAAGACACGTGGGGGTGGGGGTGGGGTTGGAGGAATTAAAGGCAATAGCGATGTTGGTCTCGGGAAAAAAGTAATTTTTAAAAGCCAAAATCACCATCGTACCTACGGAGCGTGGCAAGGGTTAACTCGATAAAAAAAAAGTGCTAATTAAAGGCAAGCCCCACCATTTACGTGGTTTGAGTTAGTGGCACGCCTGAAAAGGGATTAGATTATTGCCTCCCTCCCCCCTCCACCCCATTTTCAAACGAGACGAAGTTTCCCATTTAATATGAGCAACTAAAAATTGACCTCCGTGCGCCCTCGTGCTGTGGGTCAATTTTTCCATCTCGCGAATATTGTCTTTTAAACGGACTCTGACGCAACTGTGGCTCCGCCCCTTACATTTCAATAACAAGAGGTCGTGTACCAGCCGGTAGATCTCAAGGTCAAGCGGTCGTTTCAAAATGTGACTTCTGGTGGAGCACTGGGACGTTTGTTAAAAAGAGCCGTAAGGTATAAATGAGGTTGAGGTAGGGGGAGATGGGGGGGGGGGAATGGCTTCTTTAGGATGGAAGTAAAATCGCCTGATTAAACGTGTTATTTCCCTTGGTTAACAAAATTGTGCTGGCTGAAAGGGATCCTATGAGGTAGAAAGTATAATAGGGTATAACGTATTAATTTGGATTTTCGTCTTACCTGGAACAGGTAGATGAAATTGTTTCGAGTAGGGCGGGGTAGTTTCCTATGCACTGTTGGAGTTGGTTGGGGAGTCGCATTGTTAAAAGTAAAAATCAACAAACCATGACCGGGACCCAGGGGTAAGGAAAGTGTATGGAGTATGGGGAAGGTGGAACGTTGATGGAGTTAGGTAATTGCGAGTGTGTCATAAAAAGCCAATAAGACTCATTAGTAACGGCGCCCAGCCAGCCATCCGTTTCAATCTACAACAACAAAAAAAAAAGATTCTTGTTCTAAATACCTGTCAAAGACATTCTTTGATTCTTTATTGGAGGAGGCATTTATTTAATAATGAAAGGTACCAGAATAGAAAGAGCTAAATTTGGGGCAGCCATATTGGCGCTTTTGATGTCTGTTCGTTATTTTGGGACGTCTGTGGTTTTACTGTAAACAATCTATACTGCAGTATGCTCTAGAAATCTTGTCCTCTTTGCCAATTTGATCTATCTCTTTAATATTTTTTTTAAAAGTTATAATAATAAAAATAAAGTACTTATCACAAAAATGGTGTGTTGGAGTTGGGGGGGGGGGTAACTTAATGTTCTATTTGAGCTCGGCTAATCACAATGAGAAACGCCCATCCAGGTAGTTCGTATCCATCTTTCAGTCTGGCTACATCTCAGAGCTAAATGAATTGAATTTCTTTAAAACAAAATAAAATGAATCAGGGGGCCGTCCATAAATGACGTCACGAACAGGGGGGGAAGGAGTGGGGTCACGCATTTGTGACGATGTTTGACCAGGGGGGGTGTTTAAGAAATGAGATGTCACATCAAAACGAGCAACTTTAAATAAAATTGCAACAAAAATATTTGATTTGTTTGCGTTTTATTTAATGACGTTTGCAATGGCTTCACACGTATTACGATATCAGTGTGCAGCCTGAACTAAATACATACTTAAACGACAAAAAAAGTGATTTAAAAATGCTAATTTTCAATTAAAACATACCTCTTGGGGGGGGGGGGGTCAAAGCTGTAAGGCATCATATTGTAGGAGGGGGTATACGTTTTTGTGACAAGGTGTGACCTGGGGGAGGGGGTAAAAATCGTCCGAAATGGCGTGACATCATTTATGGACGGCCCCTTAACGAAAGCTAAATTAAACTTAGTTTGATAGAAACATTTTAAATCCCCCAACTCATTCTGACCGTTATTTCAGCCAGCGACTGCACATAAATCGCTTTGTACACACAATTCCTCTTTTGCCATGCGTAAACTACTGTTCACCGTAAACGTTTTAACACTAACAGGGCTTGGTATTGGCGCTACGCATTAGTTTTAAGGACCGTCAAGCCGTTCAAAGTAGCTTTCGTGATGTCGTTTTGTTTTCAAATATTAAAATATTTTTTTCATGCTTTAATAGAAATATTGATACTAAAAGTTCATGGGGTCATTTTGTGACATTGTTTATTCTGTTTATTATAGTGGAATTCATATATGGAAATAAAACATACTTGTCAAATTTACCTTCGTTATTTTTCAAAATATTATGTAATTTAAGAAAATTTTTTAGAGACACAATGCCAAAGTATTGCCCTAACCACTCCTTCTTTTTCTCTCTTTAATCAGCAAGCTTTCCACATTCTGGGAACCACTGCTCCAGTGTCAATAATCTAGACAGGCCTGATTCATGACGTTGACCCGCATCCGAAACCAATCTAACACCAACTTAGTTTTAGTCATTTTGACGTCATTTCCGTTGACCTAGATAAAAGATGGGTTGTGTCCCTTTTTCTACCGAAGCCTCATAAGCTACTCCCCTTCGTAGGCACAGGCACACACATTGACACCAGTCGGCTCAAAGGGAAGCCAATGAAATCAACGTGGTGTCTCATTATAACGGAGGAGAATCCCTGGAGACATACGAGTTCCCCCTACCCCGCACTCCTTACTTTTCCTTTTATTTAAAACAATCGCCATTTACGTCAACGGAAGCTTGGCCGAGGGGTGAGAGCTTTTGAGGAAATATTAACCGGTTATTTTAGTCATTGTAAGGGGACAGAAGTGCGGTTTAAGGGGAGTGAAGTGCCATGTTTATTAAATCAAACTTTACCTGGGGTCGTCTGGCCCAAACCCCTCGATAACTTCGCTGCCATTACAAACAAGGCATCCGCAACGCCCGTGATGAAAACAGAACATGTTTTTAAAACACAACATCATGTGTAAAGAACATTACCGTAGGTTTCATGGTGTACCGACACTTTAAAAAATAATGAAATACCACAATGCTGGACAGCAGAGGTGTAGTGAGGTAGGTGGTACGTAGTACGTATGTCCTCCGGCGCCAAGGTACAGTGGCGCAATAGTTAGGCCTACCACGTTACAAAATAATAAGTGAACATGGCGGTGGGTGCCTGTCTTGTCTTATCTATGCAGACGCTCCTTCCATGCAGAAGATGATTGCGTCCACAAACCACGACTGTTAGCAAGTGACGCAGAGTTCACAGGCCACTGCTATAAGGGTTCCACGCATTACCCAGCCGCCTTTTTTGTTTCCCTAACGAGGGTTAGGTACCCATTCGAATTTGTGTGGACTCAGGGAAACCATTGGTATCGGGAACAAATCCTTGCCTTCACATGGATTCGAGCCCGTGACCATAGGTACGCCAGGCGAGCTCGCATGCCACTCGACAACCGTGCCCCATTTTGATAGATTGTCACAGGGAGCAAACTATCCTAACTTTGCCTCTGCTGGACAATCCAGGATGAAATCCAATCGAGCACTACACATGCAATGGCCATATTATATAAACCTAGATGTAATCGTGTACATCAATTATATTCATTGAGAATTGTTCAAGTCATAAAAAGAAAATAAAAAACATAATAAACTTTATTTTAAAACACTAAATAATTTAGGAACTTGGGTTTTTAAGTACATGGTTTGATCTACACTGTAGAAATATAGTAAAACATGTAAATAGTGAATCAGGGCCGGCTTTAGGCAAACTAGGCAGACCCGTAGGGCATCCGATTAGTCTCATCATTAGTGGGGGCCTCGCACAAGACTCTTTCGATATTTAAAAAAAAATATTTTATATATACATTTAGGGCCACCAAATTCGATTCGCCTAGGGACTCCCATTCCCTAAAGCGGCCCTGAGTGAATAGAGTTAATACGCTGTCCAAAAAAATAAAGCAAAACATGCGAATCGTTAAATAGGTAATACATTGTTCTAATAAAGCAAAATATGTGAATCGTATTAGATTTAATACATCGTACAAATAAAGCAAAGTATGGGAATGTGAAATAGTTGATACATTGGAAAAATAAAGAAAATGCTTGAATATTCATCTGGTAAAAAAACAACAACATTGCATTCTCTTCACCAACTCCTTAGAGCACTATGACAGTATCAGTGATTATTTTGGAACCCGTTTGAACAGCGATGATGGATAAATAACAAGACGGGGTATTCAGTCATCACTATTATTCTCAAATCCAAAATTGATACTCGTAGCTTGTACATCGCTGGCATGCCGATCTCTATTTCTGTTGTTCTCTCTGTGTTGTTATCGAACAAAATCATGATGTCATTTGGGCGTTTGGGGGAGATGGAGGTGTTGTTGGGCGATTACAGACTGACCTGGGCATAAAACCACTATCGGCTCAACGGGCCGTTACGAAATTATGACCTATCCTTTTGACCGTATCACAGGGATAAGTATATCATACAGAATAGGACTGCATTAAGCTTTTTTATAAAAAAAACAAACAAATTACACAAACTATTTGTGTAAGGAAACAATAAATTAAAGCTTTATTATCAACTAATACAAATAATGGTAAACGTTTCGGCTCATGCCTTCATCAGTACAAAAACATTTACTTACATATATCTTAAAATTAAAACATATTAAAGTCTATGTAATAAAATGAAAAGAAAAGAAAAACAAAAATAAACACGGACATAGAATATAAGAAAAAGGAGAAAGTTGAAGTATCTAAAGTAACAGTGAAAACCACAACGGGAAAACGATTTTGCAGTCAGGTAAAATTGTGGATTTGGTTAATTCCATATGAAGCCAACGTACCAAATCGTTTTACGAGTCTATTTTCCATGTGGACTATATCATGGGTATTGGTTGCATATAGAATACCAGTAACTACAATATCCAAAATGCCGTCGTGATCAACACTGTAAAATGTTTAGACACAGGACACTGAGCCTGTTTATTTATATTGTACAGGTGTTCTCTAAACCGATCTCCAAGACGACGACCTGTCTCACCCACATAAATTTTATTACATCTCTTGCAAAAAATTGCATAAATCACGTTGCGACTGGTGCAAGTGAATCCATCTTTTATTACGAATTGCTCAAGAGGGAAAGAAATTTTGTTAATTTCAACCACATATGGACAAGTATTGCAACGGTTACGGTTGCAAACTTTTTTTCCAATATGTGCTTTCATTGTGGGAAGGTGACTTCTTACAAGTATGTCTCTGAGGCTTTTATCTCTCCGGAAAGCAAAAAGAGGAGGTTTTTTGAAGACCAGCTGAGTTAGAGGGTCAGCCATAAGGATTGGTCGGTTTTTGAGAATCACCTGGCGGGCCTTAAAATTATGGGGATGGAAAGTTAAAAAAAATTTGCATCTATCACATTGGTCGTGAACAGGGATAAGGCATTTAAAACAAAGTTATGAAGAAAAAAACGATTTTGCTTCTTTTGACATTTCAATTTACAATGTCCATAAACAGTGCTACGGAAAACTGCTGCAGTGTAAATAATTTCCTGCCAGTGACTTTAGTGTAGCCTTTATGCTGCGCAAATATCTGACTGACGCCGTGCAGTAGTTTAGAATTACCGAGCATCAAACTTTGTAAAATATTGCACACAAAATTGTTGCCGTGCAACTCAGCACTTTTTAAACATCCTTTAAATTAACTTTTGTTGTCTGCCTGGTTGACGCAACAAAAACTTTAGATTGATTTTTAACCCACTTCCCCTTATGCAAGCGAGATTAACTTGTGCAGGCAGACTCGTACCGACGATAAAAATGATGTATCCAAATTTCAGATTAATTTAATGTATTGTAATTAAATTAATGAATTTTTAGATTATCTCAATGTATCTCTATGTAGCATGTCAATTTTTGTCACAGTTAATATTTTCTGTCCAGTGCGTACTATATTGACACTCCTTTTTAAAAAAATATATCCCCGATCTGTAATTGTTTATGCTAGTCTGTCTCGCATTGCGCATTATATTAAACATCTTTTTATAACCCTTTTCCTGTGATCAAATAGAGCTGAAATTTAGCAGGCAGATCGTAGTAGTTTTTTTTTTTTTGACGCAAATTTCCCTTGGGAATTGCGTTTATACAATGACCATTACAGGGAACATAGCGACAGTAACAATACAGTACACAGCACCGGGGTAAAAGACAGAAGAAAGGGACATAAAATATTTTTCAAAAACAAAACTTCATTTTTTTTAAATTAAAAAAAAAATGGAGGGATTATAAATAAGTTTAAATTGACAGCTCCTCTCGTAGGGGAAATTGTGAACATAATTCTCAGCGATTGTTTATGTGCTGTGCGCGCGTGTGTTTTAGTTCGGATTTGGGGAGGGGAGCGGTAACTAGCTTCATGTGAGGTATAACTACTACCTGGATCCCAAAACTACAATCTTTTATGTGTATGCACACGTACATTGCGCACCATTCGCATGTACTCGGTGCGTTTAGTTTGAAGCCAAGTAAGATCGACGTTTAATTAAACTAAGACACAAGAAAGGGTTCTCAAGAGGCGTTGTAATGACTTGGCAGGCCTGTGGTTAGAGCTTGGGTTGAATGAGAACTGACATTTGCCGGGGGGGGGGGGGNGGGGGGGGCTAATGGGGGAGGGTTATACTGGCGTGGGGGGGATCCTGAGGTGGGGTTAGTTGGGGTCGTGGTTAAAAATTTACTTTCTGGTGACAATTTTTTGTGTGTTCTCTTGATGGTGTATAATGAAGGTACCAAACGTAAAAAAAAACAAAAAACAACGGTGATGATTTGGAGCGGAGTAACGGTTTCCGAGCGCTTTCAGCTACATTGGTGGTCGTATCATGCCGTTGATCTATTAATAACATTATCAGGGGTATTCAGTTGGAGCAATTTCATTCAGATAATGAAAGCCGGGTATTCTGTAAGATCTTTAAATTGCCCCCCCCCCTTTTTTTTTTTTTCAAAAAAGTTATATACAGCTAATTATACCAAATTTTTTGCAAACTTACTGTTATTTCTGTATTTATGCAATTTAAAAAAATTGTTTTGTGTAAATCTTGTCTAAAAATAGGAACGCAATGCAATTAGACATGACGTTTTCCTCTCTATGAAATGGAAAAAAAACAAACCTATTTTAGTCGCGTCTTCCATTAGCACAAGTGCCGCAGACTCATATCAACTAAACCTCCGGGCTCTGCTACCAGCGAGACGGCACTGAAGTCTTCTTTGTTCCGTGAACGGTTTTGAATAGTGGAGACAAATTTATTTGTTTATATCACCGCCACAACCTGACGTGTCCGTGCCACGACTCTTTACCTCCTTACATCACGAACATATTTCTTAATGAAATCGCCCTCCACTTCTATTTCTCTCTATATCTCTCTCTAAATCTTTGTCTTATTCCTCATCGTCCCCCCTAACAAACGGAGGATGTCTGGCAGGACGCCCCTGAAGAGATGGAGACTCCCTCAATGATTTGATTCCTGTACATTAGGTGATCGAACAGCTTTTAGAGTCAGCTCTCGCGTGGCGAGCTGTGACATGGATTGGTTGTGGTGATGTGGGGGGGGGGATCTATAGCACTCAAACTGCAACGCACGGCACAAGTATCATTAAAGCTCATGATCCGTCGTCCAGCGGCGGAGACGCAGTAAGTACCAGCCGTTCCAACATTCAGCGGAGGAGTTAACAAGGGGGGATAACAGTGGCGTGGCAAGGCTAAATACTGATTTGAGAGGATCACTGGCTTTAACGAAGACCCCAGTAAATTTCTACACATGGTAAGAAAATAATGTTCCCTCATTAAAAGGCAAACGTGCTAACAGGGGCGGATCAACAAACTCCCTCCCCAGTTGTAACACTCCTGCCTACGACACTGCAAGTAAAGAAAACACACACACACACACACACACACACACACACACACACACACAAGCAATCACATTGTATATAGATGATAAATTACAAATCAGTGTTCTTTTAATTAAGAAAAACGGAGCTTGTAATAGCGTGAAGTACTAGAATATATTTACCGCCATTCTCTTGATGAATAAAAATATAAGTACGGTAGCATAAGCTAGTAAATATCCACTTAAAATGTCTTAAAATGACTGCAACTAAAAAGAACTTCAAACCAATTTGTAAAAAAAAATTGAAATGCAGGCCATTTTTCGGTTTTTTAAAC
>MUZC01002846.1:14547-29431 GCA_002072015.1 Radix auricularia
ACACACACACACACACACACACACACACACACACACACACACACACACAAACATGGATAATAGCTGTTCCTCCATTTGGCTTGTACGTTCTTGACTTCTGGATACTCCGATTATTCTCTGAAAAAAAAAAAAAGAGAGCAAATTTTTCTGTGACGTGGTCTCTGTCCCAAAGTAATTAGTGCCATAATATACAGACTCTTGAAATTTTTATTTCTTGTCTTTACAACTAATTTATCTTTAAGGGAGAATAATTAATCTTTTGATTATCTTTACCCAATTTAAATGAATTTTGAATTTATTGTTATTTTTTTTAAAAATATTTTTTTTGCTCTTTATTTTTTATCTCAAGTTTGTGTGTATTAAAGATTCGGTTCAAACATGTTTGACTGAATATTACGTCTATTCTTTATTACTATATGTGCTGTCTATATTATGCCACCAGTCATACCAAGTAGTAAATTTTGATGAAGAAGTGTAATGTCTGTGTTGATGACGTGTACAATTGCGCACCAAAAAAAATGGATACTGTGCAACTTTGCACACGTCTTTGTTTATTTTGAACACTGACCAACGAATCTTAGAGGGAACATTTCTCATAACAGTTCCTCTACCCATGGCTTTATCTAACTCAACCTTATCTTAATACCAGATTCATCTAATGCCTTCTTAAACCTAATACTTACACAACCTTTTACCCACCGTACCATAATTTATTATTTCCCAACCATCCATTTCGCATCCCTTCAGATCAGATTTTCTGACCACTGGTCAATGTACCCCGGCTTCAATGTTCAAGTCTAGCCAATGAATATCCCGGCTCGTGGTGTAGGCCAATAATTGCCGCCTGCCCGTGACAAAACCCTCGCCCCACGCTCGTTTATCACGAAGCAGCTGCCAGATGGGAATCTATAAGCAAGATGGGAAGGCCTGGCAAGAGCTGTGGCAACTTTACTGGAGAAATGCTTAAAAGAGAGTGTTCGATGGTGATACACAACAAAGCAATTGACCGTTGCCATATGGTCAGAAGAAAGAGCCATTACCCTAATGGACATGAGCCACGGGGGATGTGTCATGGACACAGTGGTCATATTGCCAGGGAGACGCAACCGACGTGTGTCTTTCAAAATGATTACGTAGTTGTTCTCATTTTTTGGACATACAGCTGTTGGCTTAATAGTCCTGGTCCAAATTGGTTTCTCAATAAAATATATTTTTTATGTATTCAGCGGTAACCAGCTTTCATTTATGATATTTTTTAAAAATGTATAAACGTAGCTCAAGTAACAGTAGATTGACTGAAATTATGTGTTTAGTTCTGTTTAGGGAGAGACGTCTGAAAGAACTGCTATTCACATGTCTTGTGTTTCGGCTAGGTAATCTGCATAGACATTTCGTTTTCGTGCTCTTTTCGGCCAAAATCTAAGTTAATTAACGCAATGACCTTAAACTTAAGGGCTTTTAAAACAAATAATGGGGTTTACATTCCATAAGACTATTTTATACCTTACGATCAATAATGTATTCCTGGTCGTTACTCCCCGTAACACAGTAATGGGCCCAACTCCCTATATCAAAATAGTGGGCATTACATACCCTAACACTGATTTGGACCTTACACCCTATAAAAAAATAACTAGCCTATATATAAATAAGTCCATATTAAAACTTACATGCGGTAGAAAACCAATAACTGCTGAGTTTACACGAGGTAAAAATATTCGCTGCATCAATACAAGAAAATAATTTTTATTTACTCTAAAAGAAAAATTGTCGGTTCCTGTTTCCTGCAACCCGATAACAATGAATCGATTTTCTTCCGTTGAGATGAAAACATGTTATTATACAAAGAGACAGCTTTTAAATTGATTAAAAGAGACACAAGAACATGTGTACATTTGTGAGACGATGATTTAATGTTTTAAAAAGTAATTCAATTGCATTTTTTACAATGTAGCAGTGGCTAGAGGAGGGAGAAGGGTCCGAATTGGAAAGTCCCCCCTTGCCCCCAGTTGAGGGTGGCCCCCAAAGGATTGTCCAAAATTTTTTTTACTCTAAATATTACGCGACCACCATGTATACAGGGGCTCACCTTAAGAGGCTAACCCCCGGGCCCCAAGTTCCCTACAAAATACAACCTAGCTACGCCACTGCCTTGTAGTGCCCAGGCGCACCTTGGATATTTTACAGCCTGGAGAAAAACAATGAAATGGCGCCCATACCCGTCCACCTTCGTTTGATTTATATTTCAGTATATGATTAATTCATAATCTGGCGCAGTAAGCATAATTTTGGCCTCTCCGTACTTTGGCGACCGGGGCACGTATATAAACTCTCGCCCTTGCCCCCTCCCCCAACCCCCGATATGCCATTGAATTCCTTGGCAGTTTGGATATTTGCCTGTCGAGCTTTTGATTTCTCGCCTCTTCGGAACATAGAAATCCTACAATATTTAAATGTATAGGGTTCTTCATTTCTAAAACCGGAAAACGTCATAGCTTATTTCGTAATTTTCTTTTTTTAGATTACATTTTAGCGGAACTAAGTTTTGAGGCATAAATTCAGTCAAATCACTATGTTCTCAAAATTGTTAGCTTAGTAAAATTACGAAATTGTTTTTATTTTGCAAGTCCAATGAGCTGTCTTAAATTAACGAAGAATTAAAAATTGTCTGATAAGATCAATCATTCTCAATATACCTACATTCACGTATTGACTCGTATCTTTTATTAATTTTTTTATGAATTAGTCCTTACAAAAGATAAATTTAGATTATAATATTTCTATTAATAGATTTCCGCCATATTATGAACAACCCTATACAGTTTGAATTTCAAATACTAATCAATGCACTTTCATGTAACGTCTAATTTCTCACACCCACCCCCTTTTTTCCCCAAACATCGTCACAAATGTGTGGACTCTCCCTCCCCCTAGGTGAGTGACTTCATTTATGGACGACCCCTTAAAAATATTTTTTGTTGTTGTTCTCTTAGTTCAATGATTATTTTTGTTGTGTTTTGTTTAATGTTCCAGCAAACAGATTGGATTGGTTGATAACGTTATAAAGGTTAAACATCAATGATCAACGATGACCCTCTTGTGTTAAAAAAAAGTGTTGTTATCATTCATCGTAATCATTGCTGAAAGCAGTCGGGAACGAGCTAACCGACTTGAGAAAACACATCAGTGAACACCAAATGTCTTCATCCGCGATACCCGAGATACTCGCTGAAGTCAGTCACAATTTACTCATGACCTACATTGATCATGAAGATTTGTATTGTTTTGGGAATGGGGCAAAAATGGAAAGGACGTGTGATGGTGTAGAAATCTTTAGTAAGTTCAGGTCGAAGAGGAGAAGCAAGATTTTTCCACCCTGGGCCTAAAAATGCACACAGCAACATAAGAAAAACCTTAAAGAAATAATTAGATCAATTCCCCATTGAAAAAGAATATTCTAAAGACTATGTGTGGCTAAAAATATTTTTAATGTGCGTGTCGTTCATCAGTTAAATGGTATTTCCCGATTTATTTATATTTCCATTTCGCTAAAACGCTCTGCCAAAAAAGACATTTCACGAAAAGTGTTCATCACATACATCGGCGCAGGTTATTTTAACGGGGACTGGAAACGTCGGCCTTAGGTAAATGTTTACGTAAAAACTGTTGAAGGGCGAGTTGGGAGGTAAGTTACTGAGTGCATCGCAAGTGGGAGATGGTGCTGGAAGGGGGGAGGGGCGCCCGTCTTTAATTTAAAGCTTACTTTGGCTTTGTCATAGAGGAGAAGAAGATAAACGCTTACGTGAAGACGGATGAGATGGCACATTCCGATGGCTCAAATTTTTAAAATTAAACAACCCGAAAAAACAGAGTTCAGAAACTCCAATAAGACCACATATAGACGGTATTGTGTGGTCGTGGTCAGAAACTCCTACACGACCACACACAAAAACATCTCTGGTCATTGTCTAGTATCGAGGTTAATCATCACCCGAGGGAGGTCAAACTTTGTGACTTCCTCTTCCCATGTAAGTGGCACCCTTCAATTTCAATAATAGAGAAACCACACATGTGGGGGTGGGAGTGGGCCTGCCCCATTACACATTCTTTTTATGGGTCGCTTAATGAGGAAAGGGACTAATTTGTATAATGCGAGAAAGGATATCTTGAATTTGATCTCTGTGATAGAGGCTGCTTAAGGGCATGCGATTTATACCAACCCCTAGACGGCATTGATTTTCTCTGTGTCTAATAATTCAACCTCCCACACTGTGGAATGTAATGGGAAATGGGAAATAGTCTGTGACTTTAGTAGCATGGTCTTTGAATACCGCCATTCGATAATGACAAACCTATGTAGAAAAACAACGAAAAGCTGAGTTGTTGCAAAAACCAAGGAACCATCACAGTCCTTGTGCTCATGGTACTGAGTATACGGTAGAGTTATCCTGCTTATTGCATCAGAAATAAAACATCAATGCAAAACAAAGCGAAAGAAAAAAAATAAAAAAATAATAAAATAAGTCTTCAAGTCTTATCTCATCAAGTTGTCAGTAACCAACGTCATGATCTTGGTCTTGATTCTTATTTCAATTATCGAGACCGATAAAAGACAAAACAAAAAAACAACAACAAAAACAACAACAAAAGAAACAAAAAAAAACAAAAAACCTTCTATTTCACCAATTCTTTTGGGATTGATTCCCCGTCCGTTTAATCTTGTTTGGAGCTGGATAATATAGGACTGCATCACAATACAGCTGCCAGTTATTAATGGAATTTGAACAGCTGCGCCTCTCGTTGTTGTTGTTGTTGTCCAGGCCTCGCTCGGGATTAGGTCATCTCTGGAGATATGGCAGGGCCCTCTGGTGATCGTGAGACAAGAGGGCTCAAAAATTGTCTAACGGATTTTCCGCTGATCCGGGTCAAACATAGAGAGCTAAGTTTTGTTCAACTTACATCTGCAATGTGCGGTGAACCTCCGGGGGAACAGGCAAACCACTGTATTATGTGCCTTAACCCTGGGCATCAAAAACCACTACATTCTGTGCCCCTACCGGGACATCACAAACCGCTACATTCTGTGTCTTTCCCATGACATCACAAACCACTACATTCTGTGCCCTTACCGGGACATCACAAACCGCTACATTCTGTGCCCCTCCCGGACATCACAAACCACTACATTCTGTGCCCCTCTAATAACATCACAAACCCCTACATTCTGTGCCCCTCCCGGACATCACAAACCGCTACATTATGTGCCCCTCCCATGACATCACAAACCACTACATTCTGTGCCCCTCCCGGACATCACAAACCGCTAAATTCTGTGCCCCTCCCGGGTCATCATTTATAGCTACATTCTGTGCCCCTCCCATGACATCACAAACCACTACATTCTGTGCCCCTCCCATGAAATCACAAACCACTACATTCTTTGCCCCTCCCATGACATCACAAACCACTACATTCTGTGCCCCTCAGGGGCATCACAAACCACTACATTCTGTGCCCCTCAGGGGCATCACAAACCACTACATTCTGTGCTCCTCCCATGACATCACAAACCACTACATTCTGTGCTCCTCCCATGACATCACAAACCACTACATTCTGTGCCCCTCCCATGACATCACAAACCATTACATTCTGTGCCCCTCCCGGGTCATCATAAACAGCTACATTCTGTGCCCCTCCCATGACATCACAAACCACTACATTCTGTGCCCCTCCCATGAAATCACAAACCACTACATACTGTGCCCCTCCCATGACATCACAAACCACTACATTCTGTGCCCCTCAGGGGCATCACAAACCACTACATTCTGTGCCCCTACCATGACATCACAAACCGCTACATTCTGTGCCCCTCCCATGACATCACAAACCGCTACATTCTGTGCCCCTCCCATGACATCACAAACCACTTCATTCTGTTCACCTCCCGGGACATCACAAACCGCTATATTTCGTGCCTTATCCCGGTGCATCACAAACTAATACATTATGTGCCTTTCCCGGGACATCACAAACCACTATCTTATGTGCCTTATCCCGGGACATCACGAACCACTATGTTCTGTGCCCCTCCCGGGACACACTCAAACCTCTATGTTCTCAGCACCGAAAGGAAAAACACAAACTAAAATTTTCGGTGCTCCTGCCGGGGCGCAAAACAAACCACTATGTTCTGTGCACCTACCAGGACAAAAACTGCTATGTTCGGTGCACCTATCGGGGCACACAAAAAAACGCTATAATATGTACACCTACCGGGGTACACACAAACTGCAATGCTCGGTGCACCTACCGGGACAAAAACAAACCGCTATGTTCTGATCACCTACCGGGGCACACACATACAGAATGGGTCGGTGCACCTATTGGGACAGAAACAAACCACTACTTTCTGTGCACCTACCGGGAAAAACACAAACTGAATTGTGCAATGTTCGGTGCACCTAACGGGGCACTAACAAACCGTTACGTTCTTCGTGCCTCCTGGACATCACAAACCACTTTCTTCTGCTCACCTCCCGGGCCACACAGTAAGGTAACGAAGAAAACAGGAAGGCTAGTGAGGAGAGGGGGCGTGGAGGCGGTTTGAAGAGGTTCTTACCATAAAAACCAGACCCACGACATATGCCTCTAGAACATTCACTTAATTTCTGACCGTTTAAATGAAGTGCTTATTTATGACCTTGACACGGGGTGAAATTACTCAAATCTGTTACCCCCCCCCCCCCGCCTTTCACTATAATTGCTCTAAATAACAAACAACGTTTGTAAAATCAATCTAACTCCAAACCTCCCAATAACCGGACTAGTTTATTCAATAACCTTGGCCCTCCACCAATCCACCGCCTCCGCACAGCCACGAACAAAGTCTCGTATCGTCTGTCTCGTCCTGATTAACTTGAGATCAGATTACGGTTCATTCAAACTTTGCATTCAGAATCGACACATCCGTTAAACTGCTTATATAACGGGTTTTAACTGCGTCTGATTTGAGGGTTTCGTTTCATGTGAAGAGAGGGCTGTGTTTTGAGATTAAGAGAAAATTGTCGGTTTGAGATTAAGGGAGAGTTGTGGGTTTGAGATTAAGGGAGAGTTGTGAGTTTGAGATTAAGAGAGAATTGTGGGTTTGAGATTAAGGGAGAGGGGTGGGTGTGAGATTAAGAGATAATTGTGGGTCTGAGATTAAGGGAGAGGTGTGGGTTTGAGATTAAGTGAGAATTGTGGGTTTGAGATTAAGGGAGAGGAGTGGGTTTCAGATTAATAGAGAGTTGTAGGTTTGAGATTTATGGAGAATTGTGGGTATGCGATTAAGGGACAAATGTGGGTTTGAGATTATGGGAGAGTTGGTGGTTTGAGAGTAATGTAGAATTGTTGATTTGAGATTAAGAGAGAGTTGTGGGTTTGAGAATGAGGGAGAGCTGTGGGTTTGAGATTAAGGGAGAGATGTGGGTCCGAGATTATGGGAGAGTTATGGGTTTTGAGACAGACTGAAAGGTTTTTGGTGGTAATTGGTCGACTAGTCAGGTCGAGGCTATAAAACGTTTCGCCCATTTCAAGGAAATTGTTGTTTAAGAGATGTTGAACATTTGAGTAAATATAAACATAAGATATCTTTTGAAACAATGGTTTAGATACAAATAGAGAATAAGATTGTAGGAACGAGCCTATTTCACCCATGTTCATTGAAGTGGAAAAATCGTGAGACTGACTTAGTTAGTGACTGGCTGTTTTTGTTACGTCCCAATATATGACCAATCTTGTATGATACATTTTTTTAAAAAAAAGTTTATTCTAAATGTGTTTCTTGGTCTTAACAGCTTTAAATTAATCGAACATCCATCCCGTGTGCATGGACACGAGCAGTTTCCGCCTAACGATCAGCACGGTGATAGCACGAGCGCATCGCGAGGGCTTGAGTCGATGTTTGATTGTTTCTCTCCCCCTACCCCCTGTTTTGTTGTAACAAATATAACATTTATACACATCAACGATGAGAGCGCTAATTTATCTTATCTTAGATATACAGACGCTCCTTCTATGCAGAAAATAATTGCGTCCACGGACCATGAGAGATGATCTGTTGGCAAGTGATGCAGCGGTCACAGGCCACGGCTATAGGGGTTCCACGCTTTACCCCAGCCGCCTAACTATTGTCTAGTTAGGTACCCATTCGGAGCTGGGTGACTCGGGGACTCCTCAGGCCCGGGAACAAATCCTCGCCTTCGCGTGGATTTGAACTCGTGACCATCGGTCCGACAGTCGAGCGCGCTACCTCTCGACCATTTATAGCATTATAATGCAGGATCCTGTTAATAAAACTTAAAATTTAGCGGTTTCACTCTTTCCTTTGTCCTTTCCATTTATTATTTTAGATCCATTGGTTGCTGTATTATATTATATTATTTTTTTATTTAAAAAAGCATATGACTATTTAACGTCAGCTCTAGCACATCACCTCTTCACATTTTTTGTTAACCGGACAACGAGACGCTAATACTCTTCATTTAAGATCGACGTCACACCTTTCAAGGGTCGGATTTTAACAGTCTGTTTCAACGATAAGACGATTTAAGGGCACTGTGAATTTCTGTAGACATAATGGGTTTTCAATTTTTTTCATCAATTTTTTCTAATCCGAAAAATGTTTGCCACTGCTACGTTTTATAAAAAAAAGTTCATGTCAAGAAAAGTTTTATGGCAAGGTTGTTAAACTGGGAGAAACAATTCCGTTCGTCCTCGGCACACCTAACGAACGATTCTGATATTATGAAGAAAATGAAGAAACCTGTGGAAAACATTATCTTGGCTATGAGAGAGAGAGAGTTATAGAGAGAGATAGAGGGAGATGGAGAGAGAGAGGGAGAGAGAGGGGGAGATAGAGAGAGAGAAATAGAGGGAGAGAGAGGGAGAGAGAGGGGGAGATAGAGAGAGAGAAATAGAGGGAGAGAGAGGGAGAGAGAGATAGAGATGGAGAGAGAGAGAGAGAGAGGGAGAGGGAGAAAAAATATTTAGGGTGGCTGAAATTCGGGTAAGTATACGGTGGAGGGAGGGAGAAGATTTTGATCGAAAAATTGGAAAACATCTTTCAACAATGTATGAGCCAAGGCTGTGCGCGGCTCCTGCTATAAAACAAGCTTTTAACTGAATTTTTAAAAAGATAAGATGACTTTAATGTATCGACACGTATTTTGTTTATCAAAAGAATGATGTGATATTCTTATTTGTTACAAGGAAACGCGGGGGCACCAAAAGTGCTTACACTGTAACCATCTTACGTGTTTATTTTTTTAAACTTGTGGTGGAGTCCTCTTTGCTGTACACAGTATTCAGATTAGAACAGGTGATCAACTACTTTGAGTCCTCCCGGATTTTCTTTTTATTAAGGTATAACAACGGCAGAGCAGGCTCGCGCCTCATTTCACCGCTCCAACATCACTGACAAACAAAGCAGTCGTCAATGAAGTCGTTAGTTCGCTCGTACTCACAAGGCGTCACCTTCATTTTGGAGGGTGATCCTCTTATCACCAGGTCATAGGTCCTATGAGACGGGATCTGTATCTTGTGTAAGCTCTGCTGCCCTCACCTCTTTGGGATCGTTGCGGATGGCCTTTCCGTGCAAGCTTCGCCTTTCGCGTCCCTTGGTTCAGGCCACTATAATTTATAATTTATTGCACGCAGCTGCATTCAATGTTCCTTCTAAGGTTGTTGGTCCGTGTGCTGAATAACAAGTTCGTAAGCATCCATTTTTGTGTGCAAAATTTTACATCCTTAAGCAAACATAATTTGTATTATCCTTCTCAAAATTTGCCGCTCGTAAAATCTTAACTGCTGCGCGGCTTCGATCAGATATCTACGCGGCCGCACAGCTTAAGGGGAACACGGGCTGCAGTCACTAATTGGCAAGTGTCCGGTACGAAACGTTATCCATGGGTTGAGAGAGAGATTTAAATTACCTTTCATTGGGTGGAAATGAACTTAAGGACCACTCAACATTCGCCATCTTGGGCCTTATTCCGAGTGCCTCAAGTGTGACTACCTCGATGCTATATAATTCAAGATGCGGAGAAAGCATATCTTCGGAAAATTTTCAGTCTGCTAGTATTTCCCCCACCCCCTTGATCATAGCCCACTCTCGGGCTCAGCTAGTGTTTTAACACCCAGCATCCTCAGGTTAAAAAGATGTAGAATATTTATATGAAGATCAACTTATCAAATCTTCGCATGTCACGGAATTCTTGTTGTTTGTATGAAAACACGAGTCTATATATTTTAAAATAAAACAATCGTGTCCGTGTCCTCGCCTCGATGGTCTTAAAAAAAGCATTACTTAGCTGACGTCATCAATTTCTATGCCAAATATTTCGACTGCGACACCGGAAAGTTACAGGTGAAAACCCTCTCCTATGATCTAACGATCTCTGCAGGTATACATCATCGTCTGTTTTTTCCCCCATTGAAAAAAAAACGAATGAAGTCTTTGATGTTTTCATTTTTTATTTTCAATCTAGATAAGATTATCGGGGGTGGCGAATGATTCATAAGAGGAAGAATGAAATTAAGCGTCACGTGATTACGTGTTATCGTTAAAGAGAACATAATTATTTTCACGGAAAGAAATATTGAAGGCAGCTGATGTTATGATTGTATGGAGATTGTGAGAAGGGAAGTGCAGTTTATTGTTGTTGTTTTTTTTCAGCTAGGTTAATAAGATTGTAGTGTAGTTCGCCTAAATTTTTTTTCAGGATACATTACAAAATTAGTTGTGTGCAGAGGAGGATTGGGCGGTGTGGGGAGGGGAGATACTGACACATCCCAAAATCACAGTCGAGGCGGAGACCTCATCTACTCGTTGCAGAGAATAATATTAATAACCTCATTTTCATATATTTACCGTTGATATCCACAGAGCCACTACTATTTATATGCTCTTTTATTATTCGTTTGATTTATTAATATTCACAAATGTCCTCTTTAAGACACGCGGCCGCGCAGATATATGACCGACACCGCGCAGCATTTTAGAATTATCGCGCAGCAAATTTTGTAGTTTAAAAAAATAATAATAAAAATTGCACAAACAATTAACGATGTGCAACTCTGGTCTCGAGTATTTTTTTTTTACTTTACACACGGACCAAAAACCGTAGAGGGAACTTTGATACCTACCCTTTTTCCCCTAATGGACATCTTGGAGGGAACTTTGACACCCACCCTGTTTCCCTAATGGGCACCTTAGTTATCCGCCCAGGAGTTATGAGTAGAGTTGGGTGGTGAAGATAATCTGTAACATCCTAGATTGCCGAATACAGGAGATGTAATTCGTTGCATCACGCCAGTGAGGCCGTGTATTTATGGGGATATCAGATCACGGGCCACGCCCCCTGACCATAACTCAATTACGATCTAAATCTGGGGAGAAAAAATGTCCTGTGCCCTGAACTCCGACGTGGAAACATAAAAATTGTACATGAATTTTTCAGAGTTCAGACAGCGAAGCTAGGCATAATGTACCTATGGCAAGGGTGGGCCATTTTTAAAAAAAATATATTTTTAAAAATTTTATTATTTTTCTCATAGGGCCTCTTTGTGTTAGTGAATTTTAGCGGAGCCCTGAAAGGTGTCATTCCTGACTTACATTCCTTTTCAGTTGAGAAAAAAAAATAGATAAAACTAATTCAAAAGTAGTCTTGTCTTGTCTAATCTATACAGACGCTCCTTTTTATTCAGGGCATCATTAAATCTACAGAACATGCCGGTCGGTCTCTTGGCAAGTCACGCGGCACTCACAGGCCGTGTCTATGATTCCACGCAATACCCAGCCTCCTTTATTTCCTAACTAGGGTTAGGTACACATGCGGAACTTGGCGGATTTAGGAACACCCTTGGCCTCGGAAACACGGCGGAAGAGTGGCAGCTTGCTCGACTGGCGAAACGATGGTCAGGAGTTCGAATCCAGAGTGTTCCCAGGGCCTAGGGCGTCCCTGTGTCACCCAGCTCCGAATGGGTTCCTAACACCAGTTAGACGGCTTGGTAATGCGTGGAACCCTCATAGCCGTGGTCTTTGAACGCTTCATCACATGCCAACAGATCATCCGTCATGGTCTGCGGACGCAATTATCCTCTACATAAAGGAGCGTCTGTATATCTAAGATAAGATAAGATGTGTCCTTCGTTAAGTTAATTTCTTTTTAGGTTACAGCTTGTTTGTTAGGTAGGTCATTGATTATCCCCCGCACTGCGGTGGTCCTAAATAACCCTCGAGACTCGTAAGCTTTGCCGGGGTGGCGCCGAAATAATAGCGAGTTGAAGTAGAGCAAATTCCACCCCTCCCTCGGGAGGTCAACAAAGTGGGAGACGTTTTCGATCTAGTGTCCTGGACGCCCAGGTGGTCGCTTCTAGTAGTTTCTCAGCTTCTCAGATTTTACGTTCCGAGAGAGCTGAGGGGGTTTTCCGGGAACCCTCAAGAAGTGCGCAGGCTCGGGACTGCTGATTTTCTTCCACGTGTAGGATCATTATTACAATGAACATACACATCTTAATGTATAGCTTAAATTTATAACAATATAGATCAAATATAAGGCAGTTGACAGTGGCGTTGCTGGGGGGGCGGGGGGGGCCGCCCCGGGTGACACCATTAGGGGGTGACACCAAAGCCTAAAATTTTACTGTTGATTTTATGTCAGAAACAAAAAAAGAAGACACATTTTCTTCATCTAGAAAGGAATACAATGAAATTACATTAAAAGCGAAACATTTTTATTTTAAAAAATCAGTTAACTTGCAATAATAAAACAGTCCCCAAACACAAACTAAATAAAACAAATTATGGGAAAAAAGACACAGCCGCACCAGAGAGATCTTCAAAAACGCTGGCGGTGTGTTATGTTTTTAAAGATACCAAGCAAGCTGAGCTTTGAAGTATTGACAACGTGGACGATTCCCACCCCCTCTTACCTCCACAAGAGAGGGGTGGTGGCGTAATACGATTTTTCTATTATTTTTTTTTAAAAAGTGTTTTCTGTGTTGTTATTTTTAGAGGAAAAATATGAATTTAATGTCTTTGAGGGGTATTATTTTAAAAAAACAACAACAAATATTTGTTAAAGGCGTGCAAGCATAGATATCCATGTTTATATATAGGTAGTCTGGTTCGTAGGTCCCATCCCCATCATTGTACCTTTTATGTTTTGAGTTACCCCGCAGAAAATTTCAGTAGGTAAAATATTAGAATTTCTGCTCCTTGTCATGAAAGTTAATAGCGACTTTATTTCTTATTCTACCTTGAACTCAGTCGCAGCCTTTGTTAAAATTCAATTAAGAAAACAAGTATAAATGTCCAGAATCTATCTTCCATCTCTCACACACAGCAAACAGACTTTAGCAACATCATTCAATTAAATCGTCTAACGATAATACAAGAAAAATATCAAACACTCCCTTTAAAATAATAAAAAATATTTGACATTGGTTACTAGCTTTGGAGCAGAACAAAGATTTTGATATCACTCGCCGCCGACAACTTACAAAAAAGATTTTGATGTCACGAACAAGTCGGTGTGATATTTTAATCAAAACAACGGGAAAGGTGTGTGTGTGGGGGGATGACAATGTTGTGAAAGGAATGTTTTGAAATAGCAAATCAGTTTTTCCTGGACACCTAGAACTGATTTTATTTTAGATGACACTGAGAATCAGATTGCTTTCACGACACTTTGCTTCACAACCATTGTAGTGAAATGACATACAAGCACTGACTGAATACTGTGAAGAGGAGGCACGTTTGTATTATGACCAAGTCAATAAACATAGTTTAAAGGATCTCAGAGACTGAGACCCACAGTTTCGGACTGTTCCTTAGTGTCATTCATGAAGTATTTGTAGAACCTGCCAAATTAAGCAAGCTGTTACAAACGAAAAATCTAATGACTAGGAAGGCCCACCAGTTTGTAAAAGGAATTATCAATAACCTAAGAGGATATCCCCTTGGAGAAAGTGTTCATTGGTCTGCTGAGGTTGCTAAAAGGCTAAAATGTATTCAGGCTGAAAACACAAATACAGTTCTCAAATATTTTGAATGTCTGAGTTGGCAAGTGGACTCTCGATTTCTTGAAAGCGACTTGATACTTAAGTGAATATTTGAGTTGTAAGCGTTAGTCGACATGTCAAATTTTAATTTTGAACAAACATAACTGTGTGCCCTGTTTATAAATACAAAGTATTCTTAAAAGCTATGAAGACATTGTGGAGAAATCTTTGTATCACTATCGTAATTTAAGATTAGTGCTCGAAGAACAAAATACAATGTGGGTTGATTCAGACTTTCGACGAGGTGATTCAGATTTTCATGAATGAAGAATGATTTAGCGACATTGCCACCCTGTTTGATATTTGTGCTGTATTTCTTGCATCAAGCGCGCATTGCGAACGTGGATTTAGCCTAAGGATTTCTAGAAAAGTATAATCTAGAAATATGTTGTAAGAGTTACATTTAGAGTTGCTTATGAGGATTAAATCTTGTCAGAATGATGGACATCAGATCAACCTTGACAAAGTCTATAAAATATGTATTTTGTTGACAGACACCAGTGTGTCCCAGAATAAATTATCGGCATATGGGTATGTTGGCATTTGGTTACTTTATGAACATATAAATGTATATTTCTGTTCAGCGCAACAGAAGTATACATTTACAATTCTTGTTTGTTTAATTATAATCTACTATATTATTTTGATTTAAACAATTTTTTCTCATATAAAGTATATCGGATAAATTGATGCATGTATTTTTGGGGAGATGCCAAAAATTTGCACACTGAAAATGGTAAACTGTTAAACTTTGCTGCTGCACACAAGTTTTTTT
>MUZC01002846.1:37459-65580 GCA_002072015.1 Radix auricularia
CTGAAGCGTGACGTACTTTATGGACGGCCCCTTAATTAAAAAGCATTTAAATATTTTTAATAGGTTTATAAAAACTTGAAAATGGCTACGAAGTAACAGCCTTTACACAAATTATAAAATCAGAAAATAATGTGTGGTCAAGACCTTAATTTACATGAGATAAACACTCAAACTTTTGAGAGTTAATTTATTTTTCCCCCAGTTTCCACGGAAAAGATTATAACTTCTATTCACAACCATAGTGTTCACTGGAACAAAGTTTTAAAAAAAAAGTTTTCTAAATAAGTTTTAACTCCCAGTTCACATCGGAAAATCATGCCATTGTTTTTAATTATTCACAGTCCTGAAGGAACCAAAAACCTTCAACAATTTCCTTACCTCATGACCTAATGTCTTCTGGCCTTGATAAAGAATAAATATATTCTGAGACCATTTTAAAAAAAATATTTTTTCTTCTAACCCCGAAAACTGATACCAGGTGAGAAAGAACGTCACAGGTGAGGGAGAACACCAATAAATTTCTTTCAACTTTCCCCGTTAAGCGTTTCCACGTGTCTCCTCTCAGATCAAGGGAATGTGCTATTTCCACTCACCCTTTATTTACACTCTTCTCTGGGAAATTTTCTTTTTAAAAAAAAGTGTTGCAAGATAAATAGAGCAATAAGGGGATCAATCCCTCCATCTTTAACAACCCATTATGTTTTAAAAGTCTCAAATGGTATAAGATCCCTTTAATTATTAACTCGAGAATTCGCACACAACCACCTTATAACCCCCCTCTCCCACCTACGTAATCTTACCTGTTTTCAACATTTTAGATCCTTATATTTTAAGGTCTTCACCTGCGAGTCAAAAAAAGTATTTAAAGCCTGGTGATCGTAAATAACAAAATCATTACTTATTACGACGACGGGTTGCGTTTGATAGAATATGATTGGAACTCAACGGCAAAAATCATCCTTTTCGAGTTAGATTCCAAAATTTTGAAACGACCTGCTAGACATGCCATTGACTCTAAAGGTGGCCATTGACTCTAAAGGTGGCCATTGACTCTAAAGGTGGCCGTTGACCCTAAAGGTGGCCATTGACTCTAAAGGTGGCCACTGACTCTAAGGTGGCCATTGACTCTAAAGGTGGCCGTTGACTCTAAAGGTGGCCATTGACTCTAAAGGTGGCCGTTGACTCTAAAGGTGGCCATTGACTCTAAAGGTGGCCATTGACTCTAAAGGCTGCCGTTGACTCTAAAGGTGGCCATTGACTCTAAAGGTGGCCATTGACTCTAAAGGTGGCCATTGACTCTAAAGGTGGCCATTGACTCTAAAGGTGGCCGTTGACTCTAAAGGTGGCCGTTGACTCTAAAGGTGGCCATTGACTCTAAAGGTGGCCATTGACTCTAAAGGTGGCCGTTGACGCTAAAGGTGGCCATTGACTCTAAAGGTGGCCGTTGACTCTAAAGGTGGCCGTTGCCTCATTATTTTGGTTTGAGGTCACGTGCTTTGAATACTGTTATGATGTGTACCCAAGGTCAACACCCCACAAACTCTGGGTTTGGTGGGGCCGGGGTGGGGTGGTGGTAAGGGAGTTGAACGGGTGGGGGCTGAAATTTAAGGGTCATTAAAATTCTTTGAAAAAAGTGTGCCCTGATACCAGTGCCCTGTTATTAATGCACTTTTATATAAAGTGCCCTTTTAGAAAGTGTCTACTGACAAAAAACTTTTTGGCGAACTTAGGTGGGGGTTATTGTTGAAAGGCGAACACATATTTAAACATGAAATCCAAAAACACGACTACTACAGACAATCTTCTGGATAGTGAAGTCAATAGTGCGCTTGCCAGTACTCGCCACGCAACCTAGCCCACGTTAAAAAACATAAAAAGGTTGATTTAATGATTTATGATTATTGCCAAAAAAATATCCGCTAACTTGGAGAGGAGATGAGCGCCGCCAAGTCTACCAAGAAATTTAATACCAAATAGCAATAATAGTTGTTTAAATTTTTTGCGCAACCTCTAATAAACCGGCTCATAGATTCACTGAGGTGTGTCATCAGTCCGGCATTGCCATGCACATAATTTTACGCACTGATCACAATCGACCAGTCCCAATCCCGGACAGTCGCAGGACATTGTCATTGCAGCTATGCCATGGATTTCTCTGCATAGCCTCATAGGCGGCAGCTGTCATTCCGGCTACACGTTTTATAAAATCTGCAGTTGAAAGTCGCCTGATAACGTCAACAATGGAGAGGAAACTACAGTCGGACCTCTCTAAGTCGAACTTCCCTAAGTCGAAAACCTCCCTATATCTAATTAATTGTTAGGCCCCAGCCAAATTCGATGGGACCAATGTATTTTAGATCTCCTTAACTCGAATAGTTTTGGCTGCCAACTTCGCCTAGCCGAAGTTACCAAGGCGTTTTCTGCATGCTGTGTCTCCTCTCACGGGCTTGTGTTGGCAAGTTAAAGCAAGTTGGCTTCCTTTTATATGAAACACCGACTCTCTTTCGTGTCAAGCCTTCTAGCCGGTATAGCTTTTCCAACCTCTCAATATCAACATTGTCCTTGATTAATATGCGCCTATTACGCCATTTCCCTTATCTCGAAAACTCCGCAAGTCGATTTTTGAGGTCCCTTTTGAGTTCGACTGTATGCAACATAACACATCATGCTACAATGTTAAATATTGCAATGTTTGCAGATAAAATTTTTAAAGTTATCGATATTGCATACTCATGCTGGTTCTTGGAGTGCAAATTGTTGTGAAAACCGAACTTTTATATCTTAAAATTCGTTTAACAACGTTCTTTTGATTAAATACATTTTTTAATCTCAAAGTAAAAATTTGAGAAGGGAACCGGGAAAATTCGAAAAAGTCTATTTTAATTTCTGAGAACTGCGCACACATATTTCAAACATCATCTTGACATTCTATTTAGCTGTGTTTTGTTTTAATTTCTAACACTGTATGTTATTTTGGTTTTTTGTTAAGTCTTCGAGGAAATAAAAGACGACGATCTATAAAATATGTTATGTGAACTGTGAGCGCACAGAAACTGGGAATTCGGTCTGAACACAAACCGTTGTGTCTTTAACTTATAAGATTTTTTTTTTTTTTAAAAAGAAACAAAAAAAAAGGAAACTTTTTTTTTATTTGCGTCTCTCTCATATCAAAGTTTGAAACAGCAGACAAGACCAAAAAAACGGAACAATCAGATTCAGATTGTAAAGTCCAGCTAACGCCTTTTACACTATTGGTCATTGAAGGGCACATTCTGCCCACCGGCGCCTCAACTAACAACAGTGAGCCTAACCGTGACTTAGGCCTTGACGTCAAAATATCCCTCAACTGTTCGTATGCCGACTCAAAAAATTTCGGATACGCCTATGATGGGGTTGGAGTCGAACCCCAATGAGTCTGGATGTATTACTGAATCTATAACTAAAATCCATATCTTGCCCACATTTTGTTTCCGTGGCACCGCTGATACCCTGAACTACTGATTGATCCACTTCCAGGACAACTGATGGGTAAAAAAAAAAAAAAATCTGAACGATTTGGCCAGATTTCTCGTTACTGACGAGCCGCGAGCAAGGTCGGTTTTTTGTTTCCTTTTTATTTTTCTTCCTACTTTCTCTACTAAGGTTTAATAAACACTGTCCTGTTGTACTTCAGCCACGTGAGAGAACTCGTATAACACTGATTTGATCAATTATTGCCCCTGTTCCCATTCTCTGTCTGGTTTCCTCCGCTATATTTAACCCGATGGAGATTAAGTCCCTTTAGCGATGTCGGCCTCTCTCTCTATTCATCTGTCTCAGTCCCCCTCTGTCTGTTTCTCTCTGTCTATCCATCCATCCATATGTCCATCAGTATATCTTATCTTATCTTATCTTATCTTATCTTATCTTATCTTATCTTATCTTATCTTATCTTATCTTATCTTATCTATCTATCTATCTATCTATCTATCTATCTATCTATCTATCTATCTATCTATCTATCTATCTATCTATCTATCTATAGATATGTCTGTATGTCTATCTATCTTATCTATCTCCCCGCTCTTTTATCCATGATACTATTGGAACCTTGTAACTAGTAAAAACAACATAAGTTTGTACTGCTTACTTAGATCTAAATTTGTGTTGACATGCTTATTTTTAGCAAATTTTCTTTCTTTGTGTAATATTTAAAGGCAATTTTTAGCGCATTTTCGAGATGTCGAAATCGCTATTGCACCCGTTTTGTCCGTCCGTCCGTCCGTCCGTCATCACCCTTGATCACAGCATCCATAAGTCATAGACCCATGATGTATATATGTTTTTTGTATGCCCTGACCTGCCAGTTACTCGATCCGTTAAAAAACCCCGTTAAAACTACCAAAAAATATTTCGAATCGAGAGGTAACACTAGCGCAGGGAACGGCCGCCATTGCCGGAAGTCGACTGCATAATACGTCAAGCATTGAAGAGTGGTGCGAAAGGGTGCAAAAGAATTAGTTGTTTTTTTTAGTTGACGTCATTAGAATATGTGTAAAAGTTTAGAGAGTTTTACGTTATCATTTGTGGTGACTTGTAGTTGGATTAAAGAGAAAATATTTTTTTTTTAAAATGTAAAGAAATGACTTTTAAATAAAAAAATGTCAGGTATATTCATTACACAAGAAAATTCATAAAAATATGTCTAAAATCTAAACACAATTACTGATAACTACATAATTCTGATATCTAACATAAGTACTGATACATAATACGAAAATGCGCTAACACGTCCTGAATTCCAATAGGTACCAGGCTTAACATGATTTTTTAAATAGGTAGGTCTATAAAGCATTTCTAATGAAGTAATTACTTGCCCCTTTTTCTCGACCCTTAGGATCTCATAATAACCTCCCATTCATAGACCCAGGCGGTGTAATCCAGATTCAATGGGACGAGTCATCTAACCTGAGTGCGCTGTGGCCGATGTCCTTGAGCCAAGACTTGGAACGTGGATCTCCTCACAAATACGGTGCACATTTTTTTTTTTGTTGGTGGGTTTGTAGATTGTTTTCTTTAAAATCTTGCTGGGTGATGGTGGTAAAGTGGCCGGTTGTAGCCCTTGCATTGGATATAGGTAAATGTCTCCCAGGATTTAATATAGAATTCAATTTTTGATTTTATAATGTTAATATTACGGATTACTACGCCTCCACTTAAGGCCGATGTAACAACGCTGCACTGAACCACTACCGTAACGTCACCGTGTCTCAGTGTAGCTACGCTGTACTACAACTTAGTAGTCAAGGTATCATCACTATAATTAAGTTGATACCAATATGACTTTCAACAGACCCAAAAACCACCGCGTCATAAAACCGTCAACAACGCCGTGATACTGCGAGAACGTCAGCAAAACATCACCGTAACGTCATCATGACATCATCGTAACGTCAACATAACATCACCGTAACTTCATCATAACATCAACGTAACGTCATCATAACATCACCATAACGTCATCTATGCCTCTCCGTAACGCCATCATGCCATGACTGTAACGTCATCATGACATCACTGCTACATCCTTATGACTTCACTGCAACGTCACGAGCATGCCATTCATAGCATGGATAGTGTTGGCGCAACAGAAGAAAGCATTCACCCACATTATCATGATATCACTGTAACGTCATCATGAATTCGTAATTTATCATCGAGATACCCCCGTAACATAAAACCACGACATCACGGCAACATCATCACAACATCCAGAGGCGTCACTAGGGTTGGTGTCACCCGGGGCGGCCCGCCCCCACCGCACCCCCTAGCGACGCCACTGACAACATCATTCTAGCATCATGCCTTGCGTGGGAATACTGACCGTGGCCTGGTTAAAACAACTTTCTATCTAATGACATCATTTGGGACGGCACACAACAAAAAACACACACACAACATATAAAAACGACTACAACCCGATACTCTGTGGGTTGAAGCGATCAATAATCTCTCGTCAGGGGCGTATCCGTCAAGGTGTCCTTTTTTTTTTTTTTTTGGTCTCACAGCGCTGGCAACAAACCAGTTGTTTTGTCCTGTGTTATTTCATGTTAGAATCTAATGTCAAAGGGTGATGTTTCAGTTTTGGCGCTGACCTGCTTTCTGGCATGTAAATGTTCTGGGGACGATGGTAACGCAAGTCAAGACAAAGAGACATGGCTCAAAATTGATACGGGGTGGGGGGGGATTGATAGAGGCTCGTAAATTCGAGGTCCGATTTCCTTTATCGAAATCAGGCATTTCCTCACAAAAGCCCGTGACAGAGTCGAAAAATGAAGACATGAGCTTAAGTTTTACGTCATCAATTATTAAAGCCTGTTTTACCTTTAAAACATATTAGAATTATGAAGAAAAAGACGGAAAAAACCAACAAACTTCTTAAAATTAAATTAGTAGTCGTGTATTCGTGCTGCCATTTGTCGGGGTGACGTACCCAAATCGCTTTTTTGCAGTATCGTGTTCTCAAACGACGTCTCGAATTATTATCGATTATAGCGTGGGTTGATCTTGAGACAGTATTGGCGTACACGCAGATTTTTTAAGTCTTATAATTAGTTTCCTGGTCGTCGAATATTTGTTGTTGTTGTTGTTGTTGTTTTTAGCGTCTTCCTTTATAAAAATTTTTCGCTTTGAGACGAATCACGAATCTAGCTGTGTTGTCTTTTTGAAACAAATATTTCTTTTTTATATCATTGCTATCGTAATCGTATTTTCTTTGTTATTTTCTATCCCGTTTATTTGTCGATTTTTATTTAAGTTCGTAAGTCCATGTTTACAGTTCGTGTGTTTATTGTCAATATGGATGTATATGGCGGATCCAGAGGCGTCACTTGGAGGTTGCGGGGAGTGCGGACCGCACCGGGTGACACAATCGCAAGGGGTGACACCAATTAGTAAAATTAAGAATGTTCCCTTGATTTGGCACTGGCAGACTCGGAGGGTGTCTATGGGGTAAGTCGTGAGGGGGTGACACATTGACCTAAGGTTCTGTGCTTAACAACCCTAGAGACGCCACTGGGCGAATCAGGTCTTTTTTTTTTATTATCGTTTAAATTAGTTGCCTACGTAGCGTGGTCTGAAACAAAGTAAGAGAAGTAAATAATTTAACTTTAATCATAATTCATTTATTTTTAATAAAGAAATAGAAAATAGTTGTGTGTTTTTTTTTTCAACTCTCTAAAGGACTTTCAATCAGGGACCCACTAAATTGTAACACATGCCTATAAACCATCTTAAGATTCCAAAGTCTGTGCAGGGAATAGTATAAGAAATATGAAAGGAATATTTCTTTTATTTAATGTTTCGTCTTCATTTAAGTCGTTGTATTTGTTGTTGTTGATGTTTTTAAGACAAGGATGCGAATGTTTTACATTGAATGCATTTATAAAAATATGTGTGTTGCAGTCAATGTGAAGCGTTGTGAGCCCAGCTGCGCTATATACATTATCAAATTATTATTATTTTAATTATTATTAATATTAAAATTTTAATAGGGCGAGTCTCTACTTCGGAAGTTTTTTGTTGTTGTTTTTTATTAAGAAATTTCAATTTTTTTCTAAGCCCTCTGAAAAGACACTAACAATAAACTTAAAATTCGCATGCATCAAAGAACCATAAAAACAAATGATGATGATGATGACTATATTTTGAGATACTGGTTAACGAGTACATCAAATAGCAGTCAGCAGACCATTGGTCGTAAATCTGACCATGACAACAAAACGTGTGGCTAACGTGATCATCAGATTGTCTGCCGAAGAACTACCACAGAGATTTCCCGTAGATGACCGAAAGTCTTAAAAGATTTTTTTTTGTGTGTGGTCGAAATCGAATTCTTGTCCAACAAGATTATGATACATATCCGTTTCCGAAAAACGAAATGTAAATTCTGGGTTTTATTTGTTTTGTTTTTTAGAGGAAAGTTATGAATTCTGTGTCTTTGAGTTAATATTTTGTTTTATTTATATTTTAAAGACGTGCAAGCATAGATATGCATTTTTATATACAGGTAGTTCTCCGGTTACGATGGTCTCATTCAGACTTACGCCGTTTCGTGGTTACGAGCGCGCCCCCATAAAGAATAATATTACTCGTTATTCCGAATGTTAATTTTTTTTTTTTTAAACTTTTGTTTTTCATGGGGTAAAGAATTGTTTTCTCTATTTGAAATACTTTGTGTGTCATTTACTGCTTTTATGTTTCGGGTGCGTGGTGGAAAGAATAGGCTTTGTTATGTTGTAGGAAGGTTATGTTGTTAGGTCGAGGAAGATCATGGTTAGTCTGGATACCTACGCTATTTTGATTGTTTACCCTCTCCCTCTCTCTCTCTCTCTCTCTCTCTCTCTCTCTCTCACTCTCTCTCTCACTCTCTCTCTCTCTCTCTCTCTCTCTCTCTGTCTCTATTGTATGTGGTAAGGCATTGTTTTCTCTCTTGAAAATACTTCATTAGAGCGGAGCGAGGGGTACTGACCGTAGTGGCCGCACCGGGGGACACAAAATGTAGAAGTCTGATGGTCCCTTTATTTGGCGCTGGAAGACTGGGGGGCAGTGGCGTAACGAAAGGGGGGCAAGGGGGAAATGCCCCGGTCGGCACTTTGCCAGGGGAGGCAAATTCCTGGTCGTTAATTGGTTTCTAAGAAAAAATGTATAAGAAAGTCGAGCTTTTATAGAAATAAAATAAAAACCAAATAAAAAAAATTATAACAAATAAAGGAGCTATCTTAAGGCATGGGAACTTTTCAATCGTCAAAACTTCAAACTCCGTATTGGATATCAATTCTATTGATACTAATGCTACGGTACTGTAAAAGTACTTTAGTAGTATGATAATGTAACACTGAAGTAGTAGTAGCTTAAATGATTCTAAAATTTGACAGCCACTCCTGTTGTAAAAGAAAAACTTTTTGTACATAAAACGCGAGCCAAGCTCGGAGCGGCACATTGTGTATAAATGAAAAGCTTTAAAATAAAGTTTATTAAAAGGAAATAAAAGCAAAAATTTTAAAAATTCTAAGAAATAAAGAAACTATATTATACCCCTGAACGTTTCAAATGCCAGAATTTCAAACTCCCTTATGAATCTAAACTCTTCTGATACTAATGCTAATGAAGTGGAAAACAAGGGCTGATTTAGTGTACGAATATGACAATATGGATCTGGTATATATACAATTCATTCAAATTTGATTTTAACTCAATTAAACTGGAAAAATTGTTAGCGTACATACATGGTATATTCTATCAAAACATTATTATTTTAATGTCTTTTGATTTGAAGCATCAACAAAAATAAAGAACAAAATTGATCATTAAAATGAAATTAAAACTTTGCACGTATTATCCAAACGTAGCCACGCAGGAACAAGTGCTCAACAGTTCCAACGTTTTTTAAAAATTTGGAAAGGATCAGAAATCGGATTAAACGAAAGAATTGACAAAGCGAAACAATATGTTGTTAAAAAAACAAAAACAAAGTGGCAGGGTGTTTTTGTTAGAATTTTTTACATTATTAAATTATGGCAAAATTAAATGCGTTTTTTCGGTCACAGAGAGGACACTGCTATTGCAAATAAAGCAATATTCGGAACCATTGGTTTTTCTTGCCAAGTTACTATCGAGCACTCCCAGAACATCGAGTGAAAAAAGTGTTTTTTTTAAATTGTTTTTTTATAGTTTCATCTAAAATTCAAACTCAGCTCATAACAATTTTAAGAGATATATATCGCGAAAAAATATCTTTTTTTTTTTTTAGAACAAAATGAGAACTATATTGTTCTATTGTATTCGAAAGCTCTTCATATATTTTTACATAACCACCAAACAAGTCGATTTGTGGGATATGTAACGATTGAAAATAAAGAAGTAGACATTGAAGAATCTTTAAAACATTTCATAGAAGTAAAAATTATTCGGCTTTCATTTCTGAAATGATTTTTTAAAATAAATGATGACCTCAAAATAATGGATTGCAGAGGATCATCATGTGTTAAAACTTCTTCTTCATGGAAAGTATACAGGTGGAAAGTATACAGGTGGAAAGTATACAGGTGGAAAGTATACAGGTGGAAAGTATACAGGTGGAAAGTATACAGGTGTTTTAAGAAAGACGCATTAACATCAAATCTGACAGTCAAATCTCGCTCAAACAGTTCATTACATCTAATCTGTTTACATGATACTCCAACTGTAACCAACTATATATTTTAGTACTCTTAAACGTTGTTACGCATTCCTATACAAGCCCATAACTGTTTGGAAGATCTAATTACTTTACAAGCAAGGCTTCAGAATACAAAATAGTATATATACCAAAGAGCAATTTTGAGATTATTTTGAAAGCTTCAGAAAAACTGACAGATGCAGAAATAAAGCTCATCAGATCAACTGACACAGGAACTTTGCTAATCACAATAAAATCTTTTTAGTTTCGAATCGATGTCAAAGATACCCGAAATAATTTACAAATGTATAGTGCTATAAAAATGCTAAGCAGAAGTGGCTCACAGAGAAATTAATGAAATACTTAAAGGATGCTTTGACATTTGATGAAAATTTTATGTGGAGATCCCAACTTTTTAATCGAAACTTCAATTCAAAATTCTACCAGAGCGCTAATTTTTGGTAATCCAAAATATGTATCCATGTTGTTGTTTTTTTAAAGCTGAGAAGAAAGTTATATTATTCATAAGATGACTTTACTGTAGAAATTCATGTGAGATTTTGGCAGGAATATAGAATTTAGAAAACAGATACAATTTTCTACACTAGGCGATATGCTGGACTTTGAAATATTGCCTAAAATTAAAGTATTCAAATGACACTGTCAAGCAAAGATAAGTAAATAAAAAAAGAATTAAGGAATTAAAGACCTCTTGATTTATAAAAGTTTATTAAGATACTAAGGGTCGAAGTTACCTTGCCTAAAATAATATAATTAATTTGAAGATTGCTTAAATAGTCTTAAGTAATGCAACGTCTTAAAATAACTTCTTTAAAATTAAGTTAATGAAAAAGTAATTACAATCAATAACGATTACGCCAAAATTTCCTAATCTATAGCTATTTCAATGGCAAGGTTGAAAACATTGATAAACGAAAGAGAGTGCCATTAGTAAAACAGAAAATTTTAATTTTATTAAAGAAATAATTCTTTTCTTTTTATCTCTAGCATAAACAGTTATTATTACGTTCTCATAAAAACTATCTTTACTTTACAGCGTTAACATTTTTTTTCGGAGGGGGGGGGGGGGGCGGGATATTTTGGTTCTGCCCCGGGCGGCACATACCCACGCTACGCCGCTGCTGGGGGGAGTTCTATTGGATAGGGGCCGTGCATAAATGACGTCACATGCCCAGGGGGGGAAGGGGTCACGCATCTGTGACGATGTGTGACGAGGTGGAGGGGTGTGTTTAATAATGTGACGTCACATCAACAAAATGTTCAACTTTAAATAAAAGTTCCACTTAAATATTTGATTGCTTACCATTTAATTAATGAAGTTTTCAATGGATTCAAGCGTGTTACCATATTAGAGGGCAGACTTACACTAAATACATATTTAAATGACAAACACTAATTTCCAACATGCTAATTTTCATATTTTAGAAAATACGGCTTCGGGGGTGGTGTCAAAGCTTTGTGACGCCATATCAGAAAAAAAGGTGGGGGAGAGGGTCTAAGTTTTTGTGAAAAAGTAAAGCGGGTGGGGGGTGGGGGAGGGTTGAGTAAAAATCGGCAACCTCGCGTGAAGTCATTTATGGACGGCACCTTAAGTCGTGAAGGGGTGACACCATGAGGTACACCCCGTGTGACACCAACCCTATCGCCACCTCTGAAACGTGTCTCTGTTCATGTCATTTAAGTGATTGTTGCGTATATCATTGTTATTGTTGTTGTTGACAGTCGTATTTCCTTCCATGTATATTTTCACCCAGCACATCTCGTCTATAAACCTTCGTTTGCCAAAAATTGTCAGATTATGTCACACACATATAAAACGACATTTACCGACCAAGACGTGACATATTAATTTTAAAAAATACGACATGGGATCGACATTTGATTCACGACACACGAGAAGATAACCCATAACGTTTCGTGCACGCTTATCCGCCCTCCTTCCCCACACCACCTAATTCCCCCCCCCCCGCCCCCTGGAGGATACAGACTTTGGGGGACTGGGGTAGGGAATGATGGTTCATGCCATCGTATAGAGCTTCTTCTGCCAATCCAGTTCCCTATATCTAACTACTGAAATGCTGACCTCAGCAGCCAAAGGTTTAAAGGCAAATAATAAACCGTTTTGAGACATGTTTTGAAAATGGATTAGAGTCGACTTTATAAGAGGAACAAAAGCCAAGGATACTGGGTAGTTTCCACTTGTTGCGTGGGGACCAGAAACAAAAGCCAAGGATACTGGATAGTTTCCACTTGTTGCGTGGGGACCAGACAATAACAAAAAAAAACAACAAAAAAATAAATAAAAATAAGAAAAACAACAACTCACCCCCGATCCCGTACCCTCACCCAACACGTTCAAAATTATAACCTCCTCGGCTTGGGTCGATAAATGACTTTAAATACACGGCAATAAATAAGGTATGAAATAAGCTGGCGCGGAGGAACTTGGCGTGGTGGCACTGGTGGACTGCACTAAGTGTGGAGAGGGCAAGGATGGGTTCTTTGACTGCAAGCATTCCGTCTGTGATTGAAAAGTTAACAATGAATGCACGTTTTTTTTATATTTGACTAGGGGCCAGTGCTACATGCCTACAGGTTGGTGTTGTATGACTCCAGACCAGTAATGTATGACTGCAGACCAGTGATGAATGACTCCAGACCAGTGTTGTATGACTCCAGACCAGTGTTGTATGACTCCAGACCAGTAATGTATGACTGCAGACCAGTGATGAATGACTGACTCCAGATCTGTGATGAATGACTCCAGATCAGTGTTATATGACTCCAGACCAGTGTTGTATGACTGTCGATCAATGTTGTATGACTCCAGACCAGTGTTGTATGACTCCAGACCAGTGTTGTATGAATCCAGACCAGAGTTGTATGACTCCAGACCAGTGTTGTATGACACCAGACCAATGTTGTATGGCTCCAGACCAGTGTTGTATGACTCTAGACCAGTGTTGTATGACTGCAAGCTTCATCCTCTCTACAGGCGGGAACCTAAGGGGTAGAATCCTCACAGGATTACTGTTTTAAGGTGTGTTTTTATGTCCGTGCTTTTGTCTGTGTCTCTGCATTGGGTGTTTTGAGGCACGTTTGATGAAGAGCGGGGATGGGGTTCATGGTGTAATTAGTCAATGTCCATCTGCAAGTTCTATAAATAAATATTACTCAACGACTGCAGTTTTCTCGTCTATGACTTTGTTCTGCTATGGCGTCACATTGCGGGACTAAGTACATGTGTCCAATGTCTACATATATCCACGAAGTTTGATGGAAACCTTAAGCCAAACGCCAAGATGGGTGGACAGTGTGCAAGGAGACACCGAGTATGGAAACGCCACTATCAAGATAATGCTGATGTTATTTCAGGTCATGCAAGTGCAGCCGTTGTGTTAACATTACAAGAAGGTGTTTGAAATGAAACATAAAAGTGGCACCTTTTATTGGCTCTGCTTCATGAACGGGTGGGCTCTCTGGTGTGTAGGTGGTTTACACTCTTTCATACACTTACAGAGATAGATTAGATAGATGGATGGATGGATGGATGGATGGGTGGATTGGTGGATGGATGGATGGATGGATGGATGGATGGATGGATGGAGAGGGGGAGGAGAGAGAGAGACAGAGAGAGAGATACATAAAGGTAATGGAAAAATAAATAGACAAGTGGACGACAGATAGCAAAAGTTAAAGATAGAGAAAAAAAATGTTTCAAAGAAAGTTTGAAAAATGGTATAGCATCCCTTTATCCACCCATCCTCCATCCATTCATCCATCCATTCATCCATCCATCCATCTATTCGTCCATCCGTCTGTGTATCTATATATCTATCTATATATCTATCAATCTCTTGTTTCTCTCACGTTTTCACAAACTCTTTCACTATCTTACAAAATTTCTCACTCCCTCTCTCCCACACTTACTCTTTCACTACTTCTTTCACTGAATCTCTCAGTCGCTATCTAACTCGCTCTCTCATACACCGTCTCACTCACACAATGAACTCATGCTTTGACTGTCTGTCTCTCTCTCGTAATATATTTCTCTCTCACTCACTCCATCTCTCTCTCTCTCTCTCTCTCTTTCCCTCTCTCTCTCTCTCTCTCTCTCTACTAACAAACACTAGCTTTCTATCCTGCTTAAAATATCACTAGGGATTTTGCTCTATTAGCACACACCAAACTACGAGTGTCCGCAGTAATGATTCCTGGCACCTCATAATCAAATGCTTTTCACACACACCCTGGGGGTGTTTGAGCGGGGGAGGGGGGCGTTAGTGGCTGGCGGCCTGGCCAAGTTTTGTCACTGGTAAAAAGTCCTTAACTCCACAGTACTCCACAGTAATCAACAATACTCCAAAATACTCCACAGTATTCCACAGTAATCCACAGTACTCCACAGTACTCCACAATACTCCAAAATACTCCAAAATACTCCACAGTATTCCACAGTAATCCACAATACTCCAAAGTACTTCACAGTACTCTACAGTAATCCCTAATACCCCACAATACTCCGCAGTACTCCACAGTACTCCACAAAAATCCAAAGTACCCCCACAGTGTCGGGGTTAAATATTTTAAGAGCAGCATTGTCTGTTGCAGACTTACGCCATGACTACTCTTAACCTTAACACGAGACATCATATGTACACATAAAACGGTTTGAGAACTTTAAAATATTGTTAATAAAAAATATTTTAAATTTTCTTTTTTGCACATTTAAATAAAAGTTATAATAATAAAATTTAAAAAATAAAAATAGGTTTAGGTAAGCTCACAGACAAAGTCTTTTTTTTCTCCGTATCGCACTTAAAATCTTCAAACAAAAATGCATGATTCTCATTGCTTCATTTCAGACGTTGTTTTTATTTATCGTCAACCGCTTACACTTTATAGCAAGTTGCAGTAGTCAAAGGAATGGGAATGGAGAGACATTGTCCGGTTATCATTTTGGTTCAGTTTGACCTGCTCACACTTGCCCAAACTGACCCAAAACTGACCCGAAACTGACCCGAAACTGGTCCGACACTTGCCCAAAACTGGTCCGACACTTGCCCGAAACTGGCCCGACACTTGCCCGAAACTGGCCCGACACTTGCCCAAAACTGGTCCGACACTTGCCCAAAACTGGTCCGACACTTGCCCAAAACTGGTCCGACACTTGCCCAAAACTGGCCCGACACTGGCCGGAAACTGACCTGACACTGGCCGGAAACAGGCCCGACACTGGCCGGAAACAGGCCCAACACTGGCCGGAAACAGGCCCGACACTGGCCGGAAACTGACCCGACACTGGCCGGAAACAGGCCCGACACTGGCCGGAAACAGGTCCGACACTGGCCGGAAACTGGCCCAATAGGCTCGATACTGGCCCAACAACCTGATGTTTTTATTAATCCAATCATTAAAGAGCAAACACGTGTCCATTTGATTATGCCTGTCACGTTTGTTGTATTTGAAACAACCTCTTGGTTTTAAATAATCTCTGGACAAGTTTCCTTAAAACTCGTTTGTTGTTCTTATGCCGTATCTGTGCCACCTAGACCAGAACTCCGCCACGGGGTGTGGGGGGGGGGGGTTAACGTAGAAAGTAAATCCAGCTTGACCTCTTCGGAAAGGGGGTGTAAGAAAGGAGGGGGAATTCCAGCACAGCATCGAGGATGGGGGAGGGGGGCTTTTTTCCTTCATAATTATACTTAGGGGTGTCATTCTCGACTTAGTTCCACATTTTTTTCCCCAAGAAAACGGGCGTCAAAAATAATCATTTCCGCCCAGGCTGACGCTAAACCTAGCTCCGCTCATTCAAACTCATTCAGCTTTATTGCCGGACCTCATTTACCGGTTCACAACTTTTATCTGCGGCAACAGTGTTTAATATTTCATGGGGGAGCAGAGCTGATTGCAAGGCTGAAACTCTACAACGGGTTAAAGTATGTCAGCGAATTCTGACATCCATTTCGGGGGCTGGACGGTCAATATTTAATGAATCGTTTGTGTCCCTGATTTTGACGTCCATTCTGCCGATCTACAAGGCTCATCTACAACGGGCAGTTTAGGGCTATACTTAAGCTTTAAACTTATCTATAAAAACACAATTGTCAGAAGGATTTTTTTTCTAATTAAATAAAGTTTTTTAATTTAAAAATTCAATTTTTTGGAAAGAAATTCAACCTTCCGCGTTTCAGCGTGTATGATAAACAAACAAACAAGGCCAAACTTAACTCAACTTATCTTCCTTATACATAACAGACTCCTCTTGGCTACAAAAGATTACTGTGTACCATGCTTATCCAAAAAATAATTTTTTTGAAAATTAACTACCAGCAAGAGGGTGACATACAAGTAGCGAACTGTACCTTGGAACAACTAAACAACTTTGTTTATCTTGGGAGTGTGGTCAGTGTAACAGGGGGAACAGATTAGGACATCGAACGAAGAATAAATTTGGCACGACAGGCATTTGGCAATCTGAAACAGGTCTGGAGATCTACATACATCTCTGTCAAAACAAAAGTAAAGATCTTTAACACCAACGTTAAAACGGTCCTACTTTATGGATTCGAAACATGGCGAACGACAGAGACAACAAAAAATAGACTGCAAACCTTTGTTAACAGATGCCTCAGAAATATTCTGAAAATAAAATGGTACGAAAACTCCAAACTGTGGGAGAGGTGTGGACAAAGGACAGTAGAACAACAAATCATGGAAAGGAAGTGGAGATGGATTGGACACACCTTTCGGAAAGATAACAGTAGGTTGATGCAGGCCTTAGATTGGAACCCCTAGGGCAAACGCTAGCGAGGAAGACCCAAGCGTACATGGAGACGGAGCATGTTAGATGAGGCTGGAAGAACTGGAAAGAGCTGGGAAGAATTGAAGCGACTGGCAAGGGACCGTGCACAGTGGCGAGCTTTGACAGAGGTCCTGTGTTCCACAAGGAACCCGAAGGACAAATGATGATGATGTCGAGTCTTGCATTTTTAAATCCTTTATATTAACTTGTGGCGTCTGAGCCCTTGCTTGCCGGAAAAACTTTGGATCTATTTTTAACCCACTTCCTTGTAAGCCAGTGCGCTGAAATTTTGCAGGCAGATTCGTGCCGATGATAAAAATGATGTATCAAAGTTTCAGATCGATCGAATGGAAATTATTGAATTTTAAAATTATTTTATTTATCTCTATGCATCATATTAATTTTTTTAGATAGACTGTCGTGGTGCGTATTATGTTCAACAACCTTTCCTGTCGCGCAATAAGGTGCGCATTATATTGACAATTCTTCTTAAAAATATATTCACGATCGGTGAGCATTATATTAAACATGTTTTGCGAGACATTACTCAAATTATGTATTTTCGGATTGTTTTGCCCTGCGTATTATAATGAACATCCATAGATTCTATAGCTATGTATAGTATATAAAGGATTAATAATAAAAAAAACTTTGGTTTTAACGTTTTATTTTTTTATTTTAATGTTGATAGACCTTTGTTTTCCAGGTTTCCTCAGGCAATAGTATCATTTGTATTTTTAGTCATATGTAATTCAGTTCAGTATAGTGTAAGTCTTTCTTAAACTTTATCTAGGTAATAGTATAACGGTTTCCACACTACAGGTAACAATTAAATATTTTATTTAATAAACGCGGATCTAACGAGCTTCTGTTCTGATCGACCAACTAGTACTTTATCAGACAATGGTGAGCAATCTAATGCTTCACTATTATGTGATATTATTCATGATGTGATGGAAGTTTGTTTGATCATCAGCAATTATAACAACAACAACAAAATATTAAAAAAACAATTAAAAAAACGTGTAGTCAACATAAACATTACCCCACTCGATGAACGTCGAACTTTGTTTTTAGCGCATATTCAAATGATATGGAGGTTTGGCGTAAAAATACCAAAACGAGTTTGAAAGTTCGTGTGACAATGGCAAAATTTCATTTCAAAAATCATCGAACGTTTTATCAAAATGTGTGCGTGTGACCCGGCCCTACATGAGCTTGACAGTTTGTGACACTGCGATGCTGGTGCTACTTCTAAAGTGACGTCACACATTTATCATTGTTTGGATTTTGAGAGCTATGTTAATTTTTTCTTTTGTTATGGCTCTATTCCAGAAGAAGATGTCACTTTTCTGAAGTTAATAAGTGTAACAATGAAGTCCGTTTTCTGAATTTAATAATTTTAATATGAAAATGTCTTTCATGAATTGAGCACTTTCGATTGCTAGTTGCATTTTAAGAAGCTGAAAAGTTTAAAAACGATCCCATTGTAGAAAATATTTTATTTTATTTTTAAATTGATAACGAAAGTACTACGTTCGTTTTGCCGGTTGTATTCTGGGCTTTGTTATAGGTCGTAGAATGAGGATTTTAAAATTACTGATAAATGCCGTGACACTATTTTTTTTTAATGTTCGGGTCAAATCACCTTGTGTTAAAACTAGAAATAACTTAAGTGAATCCTTTTCGTTTTAATTCGCATCGCACCCGGTCGTTCGGTTTAAAACTAAAGCTCTCGCTCGTTGTTTCGATCTTTGAAGCAGACAAAGCTGATCCTCTCGTGACCACAAATTTAGTTGAGTTGTCGGGAGTGTCTTGCAACTTGAATTCCACAATTCGCCGCCCCTCCACCCAGCCCTAGCCAACGAAGAAGTAGATTATAAAGAGTCACCAGTGATGTGTGTTTATCAGAGGCGTTTACTCCGCTGTAAGTTAGCTAACAATGGGAGCTAGTAGCTGTCAAAGGCGTTTCTGTCAATGCGTTTCTGACTCATGCAGTTTCCGGTGATAATCAGCCAACCAGGATCGACAGTCTCCAGAAGCAAGCTTTAGAGAGAGTACCTAGGGCTAGAACCCATCTGGTACCGACAGCCTTCCTACGCCGACAGTTGTTTATCTAGGGTTATGGCCCCGTGGCATGGGACGAGTAATTCACCGCTTATTTCCAGAAATAAAAAAATCAGCATAGGCCAAAATGGTAACCCTAACCTATGAAATACAATCTAAAAATGCCAACCGGGTTGACTTACGTCCCCACCTATTTCCTTCACCACTACACTCACACTGTAACATCATCATCATCCGTGGCGCTACAGCCAATGCAGGGCCCTGGCCTGCTCCTTCACATCCTTCCATTCCGATCGATTCATGGCTTTATTTCTTCATGCTCGAACCCCCAGCTGGTGTAGGTTCATTTCCACATCATCGATCCACCTCAGTCTAGGGCGACCAGTGAGTCGTCTGCCCCCTGGTTTCTGTCTTTAAATTATTTTCGCTGTTCTATATTCTGGGATCCTTTCAACATGTCCTGCCCAGCGTAGTCTTCCTTTTTTGATACATGGGACTATGGGTGGGTCTTTCTACAGATGGTATAGTTCTTGGTTTGTGCGAGCGAATTCACCAGATATCATTTTCTATCACATGGCCATATATCTTCCGGAGTTTTTTCCTCTTCCAAGTGTTGAGCAAGTTCTCTGCCTTTTTGGTCAGGGTCCAAGTCTCACTAGCGTACGTTACTTCTGGCCTTATAATAGTGGTGTATATTATTTTCTTTGTTCCCTTTGAGAGATTTTTTCTTCTTAGAAGTTTTTAAAAAAATTTTCAGCTTAAAAAACGTGCACTGTATTGCTTAGCATTTTTTACTCTCTGTTGGCCAAAATATGATAAAGGAATATTTTGGTGTGCGGGTTTGTGTGTGTGTGTGGGGGGGGGGGCGGGGAGATGTTCGAGCTAATGATTTTTAAACCATTTATCACTGAATCAGAATATTTATTGAGATTGATAAGACCAGTCTTCGGAACTCACTTGTGTGCGGTTGCTGCGCTCAAGTTAAATGGGAATAAATTAATGACCACAGGGTAAGACAATTTTTGGTGGGTAGAGGGCGCAATGCGAGGAAATAGCGTCTTTTATCAAAACAAGAGGAAAGTCCGAGAAGAAACATTCTGAAAGACATTAGACTGAATTGATTTTGTATATGTACGAACAAAAGAGCTAGTCCTAGGACGTTCCATCGTCGTTTCGGTGGCATCTTGCACTACAATAACATTTCGACTGACTATAAAATTGCATCACGTCAAAAATACTATTGATTATACTTATAATAAATAACCCATAAAAACAAAGTTTTTTTTACTATAAATCCAAACACGTAACGTTCAACTTAATGTCTTGGGAAAAAATACTGCACAAAAAATAACTCGCCTTGAACGTAAGCGTAAACTTGTTCAATTCATTATGTAAATGAGATTTAATTTTTCTTATTGGCTGTGGGAGTCTGCAGGGGTTTGAGGAACCAATAGCTATCGATGACCGGAAAAAATCCTTTCATTGGCATATAATCAGCTATTTTAAAGCCTATGTTAAACGTAAGATTCGATTAAATTATGAGATGTTCTTTAATGAAAACGTTATGCCTTTAAATACTTAAGGAAAATTACTAAATCCAGAGAGATTAATTATGATGTTGTTGTGCATATAACTCACGTTTCAGCATTATTTTAAAGAAAAATGTATTAGTGGGCTGAGATTGCAATCAATGGGTAGGAAAACATTTTTTATCAACGTTAACGAGGTCAATGTATTTATGTACTCAACACTGTAGCTACGTTTTATTTTATTTTCGTACTGCTATTAGCTTTACCTTTTTTTTTTGTTCCCTGTCGAAGGCTTTATGCCGATACTTTCGTTGTTTTGTAGAGTCATGCTATGCTCACGCTAGAACTGTTTATTCTATAACAATTTTAGCAATATTTCAAAAGGGATTTATTCATTCTGTTATTTCCCACGGAATTTTATTTAAAACACACGATACGCATACCAAAGTTTTAAAAAATGTGAGACCTCAGCTTGTCAGACGGCAGTGAAGGGGGGGGGAGGAGGATATTTATTTTTATTATGTTAACCCATGTTGCCATGATGTTGCACATTTATCCGGCTACAGAGCTTGGAAAAAGTTTCTTCCGGCCCGCCCATGCGTAGCTAATCCAATAGCTGCTTCACTGCTTCGTTATGGCAGTAAGAATTGTGTGATGAAAAATTAATCAATCTGGAGATCCACACTTATTCTTGGAATCTGGAACACACGCACTCTCCGTCTTCCTCTCTCTCTCTCTCTCTCTCTTTCTCTCTCTCTCTCTCTCTCTCTCTCTCTGTGTGTGTGTGTGTGTATTTTATTTCTCTTTCTCTCTCTGTCACTCTCTCTCTCTCTCTGTACGTGCGCGTGTGTGCGTGCCTGTGTGTTTGCGTGCGTGTGTTTATTTGTGCGTGTGTGTGTTTGAGTGTGTGTGTATTGTCGTCGACTTTTGTTTTTTTACTGCATGAGAAACATTTTTTTTTTTAAAGAGTGAAAGAAGATATTTTTAGAGATTTTTTTAAATTTAAAATTAATTTTGAACGCCTGAAATAAGAGAGCGTCAGAGTCGTTTTCTTTCTTTTACTCCCCTGACATCCACAAAATGAGATCAAAGAACGAAAAAAATCATAAAATTTAACGATTGAAAAAATTTTATATTAAAGAAAAATTGCTTTTAAAACATAACATAATCTAAAACAATAAAGCAGATTTTTATTAAAAAATTCTACATGTTCTTGATATTTGCAAGTTTGCGTTCAACTTTCAGACATTAACATTTATTAAAGTTGGTGTTTGCGTTAAACCTTCACACATCTTGTTTATAAACATTTATTTTCAGCCTCTGCTGAATCAAGAATTTCCCAAAGGATCTTATGGAAAGTTTTGCTTAAAAAAATTCCTGATGAAGAAACATTCTTTTAATTTTGTTTTCAAGAAACTGTCAATAATTTATTAATTTATTTGCGCTGGTCTGCTCATTGTCGTGAATGTTGGAAAACTGAAATTAACGCCCACAACAAAGTGTGGAAATACTTTGCAACCCTGACAGAAAAATTTCCAAGAACCATTTTCGTTGGAGATTATTATTCTAGAAAAGAAATAGAATTTAAGAAAAATTATTGTAAGATCAAATAGTTGCGAATGTTTTTAACTTACCTTGTATACTCGTTCTATAGCCCATTCGTTCATTAGCCGACCCCCCCCCCCTTTTGGAAGAGAATAGTGTAAAAAGTGTTTAACCTGCTAGTAAGCCGACCCCAAAAAATAACAGGACAGTGTAAACAAACTGGTACACATTTTTAACGCAATTTCCCCTGGGAATTCCGTTTACAGATTTGAAATGTCTAACCAGTCTTTCCGAGCTTTGAACATCATCTCCCCCTGAACCATACCATATACAGGGTTCGGGTCTTTTTTCAAGGGCCCAAAAAATTACCGAAAAGATTCACTGAATTCCTGGAAAATATAAAATAAAAAAGATCAGTACATGTATTTTGTCCATTTCTCGCCAACCATAACAGATATCGGGTTAAAACAAACGCCAAACAATAGCTAATAATATCCAGAGCAATGTTGGAGAAGAAATTTAGGACAATTCTAATGTTAGATTGTTGCACGGTGGACATTATATTGACACATTCTTGGTGTGATGTAGTGTGAGGGGATATGACGTCATATTGTGTTTACTTTCAGATTTACTTATTTGAATCGATTTTTAATGTAATCTAGAATTATTTCCCTTGAAAAAAAAACGGAAATTCTTTATTTGAAATTGCGTTCAAATACTCATTCCAGTTCTTATTACTTATTTTCAAACTACGAGCTAAATCGGTAATTATAATTATCTACTTTTGAAGGAACAAAGAGATTTGAATAACAGAGAAGTTGGGTGTCATTTATTCGTTAGAGGGCTTTTTATTGTATTGAAATGAAAAGAACATGTGTTTTTTTTATATTTCATTAGAAGTAAATAACAGAATGAAGACAAGGACCTTGATGATCTACAATAACAACGCCGATATTCAATTAACATGCAGAAATCACCTATGACCCGCTCGTAAACCGATACCCCCCTCCCCCCAAACTTTTCCCCTAGATTTTGTCCAAAGAAAAGTCGGCTTTAGAACGAGTAAGTTAGTGGGAATATTGTTGAAACGATGGAACATTCTTTGTGAGAACTCAGTGTTGTCTTCCAAACTTACTTCAGCTTTTTTAAATTATTAAGTTCGTGTGGTTGTGTGTGTTGGCGTGTGTCTGTGTGTGAGAGAGCTGTGTGTGTGTGTGTGTGTGTGTTTGCCTGTTTGTGTCTCTGTTGGTCTGTTTATGTATGTGTGTTTGTGTTCTTTTAACAGACATTCATTAGCTTGGTTGTTCTCAGAACTAAGATGAGACCGGCTTTCATCCAAAATATTTGTTGACTTTTTAAAATATGTCATGCATCGCCGATTTATTTTATATTTACGTATTTACACTTAACACAATCAAATAAGCATCCTATAATTTAAAAAAAGCACATTAACAGAGCGTTTATTTATTTATTGTTTTCATTCATCTTCTTCTTCTCTTTTTATTGTATTTTTTTTTATAAAGCTTCACATTTGAGGGGCATTCAATGATTCAAATTGGGTAAAAATGAACATTTTATTTTAGAATCTTAATCAATATTTGTTTGTGTAGGAAGTGCTTGTGTTTCTAATGTTAAAAAGTTGTCGGTGATGGACATTGACGTCAAAAACTCTTGCGTGGTCCTTAACGTTCATTAAATTTTAAAAAAATAATGTGGAAACTTGTTTTTGAATTTCTGTTACACGACAGAGGCAGTCGTCGAAAACATAGGAAATATGTTAGAGGAATCGAAAATAGGCTTTTATAAATCTTGGAATTTAAAAAAATGAAAATAGGCGTTTCTATATCTTGGAATGAGAACACGAAAATACGCTTTTAAATATCTTGGAATAAACAGACAAATAAGGTCCAGTGTTTAGGGAGAGGGTGAGGAGAGACAGAGAAAATGAGAACATGGAAGGTGTATGGGAGAACTATGAGTGAAAAGTTAAGTTTTCTTTCCTGGGATCTTATAATATTTTGAGTAAAGAAAGACTTTTCAGAAAAAATCCCTGAATCACACTTTTTTTTCAATACAGTTTTTTTTCTTCTGTTTTTTTAATCACCCTTAAAAAATGAATAAATATTAGCCAGAGAAAATGTGTTTAATAAATACAGAAATTGTCACTATACACCAAGAACGGTAAGCTGCACACACCTTACTAATCTGAGCAACTCCAGTGGGCTGGTTTTCATTAGTTTCAAACGACAGCCACATTCACGAAGAAACAAAGAGACAACTATCAGGGTATATATATACGAGCAAAATACCCGTGCTACGCTACGGGGTAGGCACAATAGGAATAACTTTATTTTGGTTTTGGGTCTCAAATTCTACTTTAAAATGAATGTAAACGCATCTGGAAAGTAGGGTAGTGATAAATCAAACCCCTTTTTAATAAAAACAACGATATGTGTGTCGAGAAAAATAAAAAATATTATTAATTTAAATATTAACCCATCAATTTTGGTATTTCTGCTTTAATATAGCATCATTATTATCATCCGTGGCTTGCTCCACCACATCCTTCCAGCTACAGCCCATGTAGGGCCCTGGCCTGCTCCACCACATCCTTCCAGCTACAGCCCATGTAGGGCCCTGGTCCGCTCCACCACATCCTTTCATTCAGATCGATTGATGACTTTCTTTCACAATGCTCGAACCCCTTTAATAACGCATGCTATATACTCTACCAGGATAACAAATGTCGTTAACAGTTACAAAAATCTAACGGGCAAGGCTCACTTTCTTTTCACGTGAATCAAAACATGAAAACAATATCTTTCCACATGATTCCTTTGGTTCTTAGAAAACACACATTTCATTTATAGTCTAAGCATAATATTAGTTCAAGACGAATAGAATATGCTTAGCCAGATAATATTTGTGAATATTGTGGCTTGGGGAGAGAGGAAAATATGGTTTATTTGTTATCAAGGCACATGTTCCTTTAACGTGTATAAAAACATAAGAACAATGCTGCTTTTAAGACAATGGTGAGAAATTGATCTCCTTATAAATTTTATGTCAATCATTATATATTCCCACACATTTTTTCTAATATTAACAATTCACTTTTTATCAATCTTTATTCCCGTTGTACACTATTCATCTAATAAACGTGGGACGTGGTGGTCGAGAGGTAGCGTTCTCGACTGTCATACTGATGGTCACGAGTTCGAATCCACACGAAGGTGAGGATTTGTTCTCGGGGCCTGAGGAGTCCCCGAGTCACCCAGCTCCGAATGGGTACCTAACTAGACAATAGTTAGGCGGCTGGGGTAATGCGTGGAACCCCTATAGCCGTGGCCTGTGACCGCTGCATCACTTGCCAACAGATCATCTCTCATGGTCTGTGGACGCAATTATCTTCTGCATAGAAGGAGCGTCTGTATATCTAAGATAAGATAAGATAAACTCAAAACAGCTTGGCTCAAAATGAGCTGTTGTCAGTGTGGTTTTTTTTTCGACATAACACGCACTTTCTTATGCTATATCCTACTTATTTATAAGTCATAATACCCGTGATATTTCTTTACACTTGATATGTTTACACCTTAAAGAACAGTTTTTACCTAAAGCGTATGTCATACAACCGCATTGTTCGAGAAACTTCCCAATTTTTTAAAATGGATGTTTCATCATTCGTTAGGACTTTGAGTAAAATACATGTTATAAGATTACTTTTTTCATGGGAAAAGCTCTACAAAACATTATTTCTATTTCTAGGCTTAGCATGGCCTTAGTCAAATTAATAGGATTATTTTATGGGTCAGATATTAATTATGTGAATATTGATGCTAAATTAAGGTATGAGTTAATTTGTTTTAAAGAAACACCTTAAATCGCAAGGTTTGAGCTGAAAATGTACCCTGCTGGTTTACTTTAGTTGTGCAAAAAGTATTTTCTATTTGGTGGTTGGACACCTCGACCACGGACGATTCGACCCCGGACTCTTCGACCCTGGCAGTTCGACCACAGGACGTTTTGTCCCCAGGTCGTTTCGACTTGGGTCGGTTCGACCACGGAAGGTTCAACCCCGGGGCGATTCGATCCCGGACAGTTCCACCAAGGGACTTTTTGACCCTATGGCGTTTCGACCCTGGACGTTTCGACCCCTTTCTATCTACATCGTAGAAATTTATTATTATTTTTGTTTGTATATATACTTTTTAAAATATTGGTTGTCATGTTAGAGGCGCAACATTAGCAGACATAGAAATAACCAAATCACACACACATTCGCACATAGCCCCTCCCCCCACACACACAAACATGCACCAATAGACAACTCTACAGTTTTAACCATAGCACGTACCATAACATTGCATTATTCTAGCAATAAGTTTTTTTAAAGTAAGCTTTTTCATTAATCTACCAATAAATCCACAACATCCATTCCTTTACAGTTGATGTATGACCTTTATTTAGGACAAATTAGATTTATTTTTATAGAGCTGTTTAATTCTTATGTGATTGGGATGTGTAGGGTTGAGGAGATTTTTTAATATTGTCTATTTGTTTTTAAAAAAAACATGCGTTGAATCGCAAGGTTTGGGCTTAAATTTTTACACTGCTGGTTTTCTTAATCTTTTCAAAAAGGATATTATCAGTGGCTAAGTGCCACTCAGGGATCTGCGATATTATAAAATCATGACCCAAGAAATGAAATGCACCCTTCAAATAGTTCACAAAGTTGCCCCTCTTTAACAAAATTACAATTCCGCTTTTTAACCCCACTCTTACAACAGTGTATAAACACTTATACACGTACCATAATATTATTTAAAATCCCTGCGCGTTTACTTTATATATATACGAATTTCCTTAATGTCAGTTTATAATGAAATCGATCCAAAACACTTACTTGTATTAAGTAAGCACCTAAGAGAAATACATCTTCGTCCTAACAAATATTTGCAATCGTTTCTATGATAAATCACTTGTTAAATGCTTCAAAAGCGGTTCTGTGTTAATTTTTCTATTAAGAAATTTCATTTTCTGTAATTTTGACTTGTTATAAGCCCGTATAAAATTTGCCTCCATCCGATAATATACGTAGATAAATAAAAGCTTATATTAAAATGTAAAATTGATATTTCGTCTGCAATGAAATAATTTCTTCACATTTATTTCTATAGTTATTTAACATTGACTAAGAGAAATTAGTTCGAACTATCTTCGTGTGATTTTATTATTGTAAAATACAATTTAAAATTTTAGAAATGTTCCGTTTTCTTTAAAAATAAATATGCGCCATCAGCCTCAATCTTACCCATTTACATGTTACAATTATAAATAATGAAATTTCAATAGCGATTATAAGTTCTTTTCACTGTTTATTTCCCATTGTGGCTATTCATGCGAGTAATCGTCCAACTAATGCGCAAGGGCTCATTTCTTCTAAAATGAAACATAAACTAAAACCATCTCTAAAAAATGATTGGAGATTGATCTTCTCAATAACAGTTTTTTAAGTCACATTCAATGACTTCCCGTTATCTTTTATTCAAGCACACACGAAGAACGCATCGGCAAAAACTTGTGTTCATAAAATTAACGGAATTTTTCATAATCCAGTGCATAATTTTAACTATACATAAACCATTACCTGGTAAACGTCTTTTCAATATTTAATTTCACTTTTAGCATTCTATGAAATCAATAGTTATTTCACAACAAATACAAACACACAGTCACACGCACACACAGACGCACTTACATACACACATTAACACACTCGCACACATGCTTATTCACACACTCGGATTATAATCAACATATTAAGTAACATCAAATAAATTAATATAATAAAAGCTTCATGACGCCACTTCATTTTTTTACGGCGCGCAAAACCACACGCTCAGTTAATCTCAAAACCAAAATCATTATGATTTTACGTCTATATTTTCAATTT
>MUZC01002846.1:73441-83820 GCA_002072015.1 Radix auricularia
TATATATATATATATATCAGGAAAAATCGTCACTATAAGATTGGCATCAATTTGAGGAATCTTCCGGTAAATATATAGTCTAGGTTTATCAACAATGAAATGACCCTTGTAATATCAATAGTCACACTCGCTGTCTTGGAGGTTAATCACATCAAGGGGGATTTTGACAATACCGCTCCAATGTTCATTAGCTGTCTTCCTATGCCTTGGCAACTAAACAAATTTAAAAATTGTAAAGTTTTATAAAACACGCCGAATCCATACTAATCTTGTCGGGCTTTAGGCTAAATAAGGGCTCACATCACATCAAAACGGGAAAAGAGTGCACCATACCTGGAGCAATGGAAAATTTTCTGCCGAAAACATTTAATACAAAAAGTTTGAGTAGCACTGGCTTACAGTTTACAATTTATTTAATGTTGTTTTACATAATTAGCTTCACGCGTGTTACGGTAATACAATGCAGTCCTACACTAAATAAATAAAGTTATTTGAAACATACTTATTTTCAAATAGAACAAAAAATTTTGTTTTGTTTTGTAGAAATAATAAGAATGATATTTAGCAATCCTATTTATGGTAAAAGCGAAGTATGTCGACCTTGACGTCACGGTCATGGCGGCCTTCTTTGTTGTTATAGCACGTCCTCTAAAAAGCTTTAAAATTAAAATTCTATCGCCATACCTAACCAAAACCCTAAAACCTTCAATTTTCCGAAAATTCTAAAGCTACACCTAACCCCAACCCTAAAACCTTCCATTTTTTATAATCCTATATTAGGCCTATAATTCACATTCATAAAAAAAAACATTTATTGTAAACGGCTTGCTTTTCATGTGGAGACTTCATGTTCTGATCGTATCCCATTCGACTATTTACAATTTTGATCCCGTTCCCAGAGCGATATAGTTCCCGGTGTGATCCAGTTCCCGGTGTGATCCAGTTCCTGGTGTAATCCAGTTCCCGATATGATCCAGTTCGCTTTAGCCCTATTTATAGCCTATATAGTATTTTATACAGTAACTTGTAAGCGAGCCACATTATACTTACTTATGCTGTCATTGGCTGTGATGTTGGTGTACCAGCGATTAGCTCACTTCTACAGATGGGTACAGTACAGTAGAACAATCATGCTGTTGACTGCACGCCTCGATTGCTACTTCCTCGAATTGATATTGATAGCCAACTTGGTACCATTTGCTGTTCAGGTCTGTGTTGCCAGAGGCGTCACTAGGGGAGTGCGGACCGCACCGGGTGACACCATCACAAGGGGAGACACCAAATTTGAAAATTCTGTTTGTTTCCGTTATTTTGCACGGGAAGACTCGGAAGAAGTCTGTCGGTTAAGTCTTGAGGGGGATGACGCCATGAGCTACCGCACTGGTAGACACCAACCCCAGTGACGCCTCTGAGAGCTGCTAAAGGTAAGTGTTAAAAGGTATTGACAGACACGGCTATATATAGTTCATCACGCCGGAAGCTGATTAGAAAAGCGCGGTTTTAAGTAAGAGAGTAAACTTCTTATTTGTCATTATTTACAGACGCGAGTCCCCGTTAGAAGCAAGCTATTTCATCCCTCAAAGTCTTAATTCAATACTTCCATTAAGGTGTTCCTGAAAAAATTATGGCTAGTATTTGATGTATTAGAGCTAAATTAAGTCTCTCTTTTTTTTTTATCTGAAGGGTCGACGATCGGAGTATTGATCAATCGGGCTCCTAATCCCATTGTTTTGTTCATTTAGTTTAATTTGTGTGATATTAAAAAGGAAATCATTATCATACTTTTCGATAGGGTTGTTAAGTATGGGTATAAAAAAAACTGGTGGTGCTGAACAGTTGAAGGCAATGCGGACAATTATCTGTGAAGGGGGCACGGTGGTCGAGCGGCATGCACATCGTCTTGACGTACCGATGGTCACGGGCTCGAATCTCCGTGAAGGCAGGGATTCGCTCTCGGGACCAATGGTGTCCCCGAGTCCACCCAGCTGCTAATGGGTACCTGACACTGGCTAGGGATCTCTACTTAGCGTGGAACTCTCATAGCGATGGCCTGTAAACCGTGCTTCTCTTGTCAACAGTCTTCTGTACAGAAGTTAAGACTTAACAGCCTCAGCTGCTTCTATTTGGAAGCTTTTCCACTGAATGTATTTTGGCAGTATGTGCAGTTGCCATCCATATCCTGGAATAAAAGACCATAATCTATTAAACTTGATTGGTGAGCACCATCCATCACATTAACATGAAAGGGGGAAAATGAACCGATTGCGTGTCCTCTTGTGCTTCCTTTTGATATATAGTTTTGAAAAATATTGACAAATCCATATCTTTAAATATAAAATAATTTACAAAATAAAGTTTAAGGCTGGGTAGCGAGTTCAGTAGTGCGCTCCCCTCCCAAGATGAGGAACGTAGGATCTAGCCAACGCTAATCCAAATTGATTGATATAAAATGTCCAAAGCTGACTTGAAAAGGAGATGGATGCCGCCAAGTTGATCAAGCCCACTTAAAAGTTCTAATGGAAACATTAGAACCCCCTTCGATCAAGAGGTTATGGGTTTTGGGACACACTGTTTAAAGCACTGGTTGACACACTTTTTGAACATTTTGGAAGCCTCTCAATTATAAACAAAAAACAACTGCAGACAGGCTTTTGTTTACAATGACCTGTTACCTTCACTTGCATTAATACCAAACACTGTTACAGTGTTCTTATGCCTCATTGGCTTTTTAATCTTTTTTTAAAAGTTTAATATGTTGTTGTTAAAGGAACCACATAACACTTTCACATTTATTAACCCTCACCATGGCTGGAATGTTGAAAAGAAATACAAAATACTATAAAATATTTTAAATGTATTTTTTCCTTTTCAAAATAACTCATTTTTAAAAAGAAAACAGCAACAAAGGTACATAGGTCTACAAGTCTTTCCAAGGCTTCTCCTGTGTGCTGTGTGTTTTAACTGTTGGAAGTTCCAAGTGTCTGCTGAGCTTATTTGAGACGTCCGGTTATCTGTTGGCAGTGTCTGCTGAGCTCATTTGAGACTTCCGGTTAAGCATTTTCTGGTGACAAGGACCATTTCAATATGTTACATAAAATTATAACATAAATGCAGAGTCCAAATCCTAAGCTGAGCACTATAGAGTAAAAACTTAAACATATATCCATTCACACACTCTTACTCTATGTTCTTAGGTCTAATGATGATATGTATTTATTTAAACATGCCAAGCACATCAAAATTTATAACACACCAACAAAAAAAAATCACCATCAGAATGTAAGATGTGGCTTAGACCATAATTTGAACCCTTTAAATTGTGTAATGTTACATTATCTTAGCTTTCAGTGAATGATTACTACACCTTCAACCAACATAACAGTTAAGATGTGGCTTTCCAAGTGTTCAATTGCCTGGGTATTTCAGAAATGATGAAATAAACTGCCAACACAATGATTTTTACTTTTGTTTTTTTATTTCAATACATTTTTACCTCACACAAACTGGACAAAGCTACTGTCAACTCCCATGATGATGATCAAATATTAATAACATCACATTGAAACATGGTAAACAAATATGTTGCTTAATTCCGAACTAAAAGAAAAACAAACTGACAAAGAAATTGTACAAAAATTATAGCGTATTCAATAGAGTATGTACTAAGTTGAGCCAACACAAAGTCTTCTAAAAATCTTAGAACACAATTTGTGGAGAATGAATGAAACAAAATAATGAAGTATTTAACAATGAATATGTGCTTAACAGTAACAGAGTTATAGTCTTGGGTTTAAAAAGGATCAATGAAATTAATGGATTAACCAGATGATTTGACGGGTTAAAAACTTTTCAAAGTAAAGCCGAGACGGACTGCTATAGCAAAAACATTTCTGCATCTTGCCATCAGTCCCAAGAATCTTCTGCAAAATTTCTATTATGAGATGGGGACTTTTTATGATCCCAAAAGATTGTCTATCATTTCTAAATTTTCAGTTGTAGTAAAAATTATAATTTTGTTGAAACAATTTAAAAAGTTTTCCATAATGTCCAGTGGAATTTTGTTCCACTAGTACCAGAGGGAAATTTTTTACAACCATTCGCAAACAGCAGAAATAGAAGTGCTGAACTATTCTTGATTAAAAATTTTCAATAAAAACACCACAGAGTATTTAAAAAAAATCATTTATTAAACCCAAATCGATGTCACCGTTCAGGGTTGGTCAGCTCATTCATCAATTTTTTATAAGTAGGTTATGGTATGAGCAATTGCTTCAAAAAATGTCCTAAGGTAATTTTAGAATCCTTGCCAGTCACTAGCATCTGACTCCTCGTCCCACTCTACCCGGATACAGTGTATACCTTTCTTCAGTGATGGCGTTCCTTTGCCCTTACCTTTATAAGGGAAAAAATCATAAAGGAATGCATGAAAGATTTATGAATGGTATGATCTGGATTAAAAATTATAGCAGGAAAAAAAAACATTTTCAAAACAAAAATGTATATTTAAAAAAAACACTAAATAATAATAAAACTTAAGTTAGAATTTTTAACAATTATTTCTAAAGAAATAAAAAATAACATTTAAAGCCCCATAAGGTTTATGTTAAATTTCCGCCTCATTCCTATAAGGATTTCCCGTACTTCTATCAACTGGTTATAAAATTGAAAAAATTGCTTTAAATTTATTTTTATTATTATAGCCATACTGACTTCTTCTTTTAGGATAAGAATGGTTATTTTACGTATCCAAATGACCATCTTGAGTGTAATACTAATTTTACCTGTAGTTTAGTATTATTATTTTTATAATTTAAAAAAACATAAAAACTACCCAAAAAACTATGCTTATCGAGCGATAACACTAGCGAGGGAAAAGGCTGCCATTGCTTGAAGTCGAATACCCTTTTTTTCATGCACTGAAGAGTTTTTAATTTTTATGTAATTTCGCTTCTAAAGAGTGTTCCATCGGAGCACGCTTTGCCGCCTTTTGGTAATAGCGACTAGGCGCGCATTACAAAGCTTTGTCAATTTAAGCGTTAATGAAATCGGATGGTCAAGTTTGAAAAAGTAAGAAATATTTCACCTTAGGATAGAGTGGCAAATCAAAGCACACAAAAAAATCTTTGTGGGAAGTTTAAAAAAACTACATGAAATAAATATTCAAGTATGGCGGAAAGAATCATTTCCATAGAGTTTGAAACTTACCAAGAACACGGGCATGGAACACAAGTGTGAGAGTCTTTGAAGGATCATCCTTACTCGTCAATGTGATCGATTCCTGCATGAGTTTTTCTTTTACTGCACTAAATACCAGCACTATATCATGGCCTTGACCTGAAGACAATTTTTTATTCAAGGGTTAATTTAAAGTTTTTAAAATACTGTATTTTTTAAATTGAAAATAGTGTGTATTTGTGCCTTATAAAATTCGTATTTCTTTGACAAAAACTATTTTGAAAGGAGTTTCAATATTTTAAAAATTATGGCATTTGTGTACGTCTTCCCAAGAATTTGTTTATGATAATTTTTTCTAATTTATTATTTTTCAATGACATCACAAAATAGAAAATAGCCACAACAGTTTCCCTGACCATTTTCTGAAGGCTTTGCTGATTCTATTTTGGCATTGAGGCTGTCTAAAGCATTAAAGTTGATCTCTTTGCCCAGCTGGTCCTCTATTGAAAAATGCACCTCATAAACATGTTTATACTGTAGGAATCCAAGCCTCACATTCACAGAGTCCTCAGCAATTGTCTCAAACAAAATTTTGGAGTCATGAGCACTGAGATCATCTGCAAAAAAAAGGTGTATTCTGGTTTCTGTTTTCATCTAGATTTAAATTTTAAATACATGTTGTTTTTTTAAATTAATGCGTACTGTAAAGATTCTTTTTAAACAAGTAAAGTCAGATAATTCCTGCTTTGGAGATTTAAGAACATCATACCAACAGCTTAAGTTGCAAAGCTGAGATTTATGGAATACTACCTTGGTCTGTGGGGATATGGAAATGGGCATGGTGGCTTTGATGATGGTGGTGGTGATGTTCGGAATGTCCAACTATATCCTCATTATCCTTGTGGGCTACCGGCTCAGCCATGGCCTTGCACTGTGCTTATTTGAATATCAGACTGACCTTATTTTGTTGATTGAATAAAAATTTGAAAATAAGGAATTTAATTATTTTTAAAAAATAACACGTAACTTACAAGTCTATTGTAGGATCATGAGGTGCAAATGATATACAATTTTCACAAATATTATATTTGATATTTATTCATTAGGCGTTATTATAAGAATATTTAACATAAGTTGCGAGTAGGCCTATACATAAATTTAGACCTGTGCAAAGTTGCTCAGTATTTATAATTTGTGCAACATTTAACAAAGTTTGCCGAGTGGTAATTCTAAACCGCAGCTGAGTGTTGGTCTGACATCTGTGCTGTCTCGCAGTTAAAGAGAACATTGGCCTCAAGTATTTAGGCCTGTTGATTATGACCTTACAAAAATATACAAGCCAAGATAAAACATTTGGTTGGTCAGACAAACTTAACCTAACGTTAATACCCAGATGAAATTCCTGTTATTCCTGCTCTAAATAATATTTTTTTCAATACCATCAACAGTTTTGGTGCTTAATATTTATTTTTAAAAAATATAAATTGAAGTAATTAATTCGTGGTAAAAAATATGGTGTTTCATGTTTGTAAAAATAATCTCAAATAGCATATTGGAGGGGGACATGGGATTTCATAGAGATAGAGTGGGTTACTTGAATGTATTCTTTGTCTAGAAACTTTAATAGATGGCAAGTTAAACAATAGTTTGGGCTGATTATTCTATATTAAAAATTGTTTGGAGAATATTTAGAGTTCTATTTAGCAAAATAAAAAAAAAATATATATTTATACTTATAATACAAACAAGTAGAGGTTATTTGGATATAAAATATTTACATTAAATAATTACACATTAAGTTATTACTTATACTTATATGTATTGTAGTGGGCCTACACAAAAATATGGCTATCAAGTGGTTGGATTGGTTATATACTGGCAAAGTTTATAAGAATTGTTAGCTGTGAATTTTAATTAGGCAATAATAAAATTATAATTACAAATAATCTTCATACCTATAATAATATTATCCTAAATTAAATAGACTAGGTAATGGACAGGTATACTTTGTTTATGTTGCTTATAATAACTTTGCTGAAGCCTAGGCTATAATTTTGTCAATTTGTTATCATTCTGAAGAAATGCAATAGGCCTAATATTTAGTCTATCTCTGTAATTAAGTTATTTAAGGGGTTCTTATTTATGTCTTTTTTTCCAGTGTAACATCATTCATTAATTCATAAATTTTAAAGCACCAGAAACTCAATTTAAAAAATAAATAAATACAAGCACCGGAAAAAAATATTCTAATTAATTATATTTCATAAAGTAAATAAAATATGATTTTCCCCACACACTTGACACCAATGTTCCAATTAAGCTGTGCGGCTGAGAATATGTCTGACCAACGCTGCGCAGCAAATTTGGAAAAAAAAATTGCACAAAAAAATAGATCCCATACTATACAACTTGGCACAGGTTTTATTTTACTTTGCACATGGACCAGCAATCTAAGAGGTACCATTGCTTGACACTGAAGGCCACTTGGCATTAAAACCTAAAACCTTATTCAAATATTTTCATTAGCCTTACTGATTCACATTAATCTTACAGCCAACAACTATTTCAGTGAGTTAATAGCCCTGTATGCTCAAATTAGTCAAATTACTCAAATCATTCAATTTTATAGCAAAGCCTGCATAGCATAGTCTCCTGTGGTTATAATATATTAAATATAGTATAGTAGGAATGAAATACTAATAATAAAAAAATAGAAGCCCTATTTTAAAATTTAAAAGTAATAGTAAAATTTGTTAAAACTTCATTAAAAAACATATTAGGCTTAGGCTAATTCAAAGTCATATATCATATAATCTATATTTACTATGACTATACTATTATATAAAACTCTTTAAATAGTACTAATACAAATATTTAAAAGTTAATTAATACTAGTACTAATGATTGTGACTATTTAATGACTATACTATAATTATATTATAATTAATATAATACATACTACTACTACTACTAATAATAATTAATACTATACTCAATCACAAAAAAAGAGTCAAGTGTAGTGTATAAGTATAGCCGGCTGTAAGACTAATATTGACACATGTGTTAAGCCACTTATAACTTATGCTTAACAGATCAGAAAGTGACACTCGCGCTTGTCCTGAACAGTGACAGTCACAGGGTAAACGGAAAGTGTACGGAGACGGAGGACTAAAACTTCTGACTAAATTAACTGCTAGCACATAATGATAATGTTGTCAAAATTTATTTTTATATGATTCAGTACGCTACCCGACACTCGCTACGATACGTCCAGTACACAAGTTAGCTTAATAAACTAACTACAAGTAAGTACACACACGGGTAACAGTTATCAGTTAACACAGTCACAATCTTCAGTTCAACTTCATAACAGTCAAACAAAGATGTTTTCATTGTAAACTAATTTAAACCGTCCAAAACAGAAAAGCTTATTACATTTCAGATCAAACCAAAATATAAGTGAAAATACTATACAAAAAATAATGAAACAAGTTCAAAATCATTCACTTACCGCGTGCACATCTGAAAATTGACCGTCGAAGCGATTTCCTCCTGTTTCTGTTTTGTTTGTTGTTTCAAACTCCAAGGAAAAGCACCCAAATATTTAAACTCGACTTCCGGGCATAACAGTTAGAGAACAGCTACCTCCCTTGAAAATTAAAAACCCTCTATCCATTTGGAAAAAATAAGAATCAACATGATTAAGTCAAAGTATTAAGAATTAAATTCTTAATACATTATACATATATAATAAACAAACTAATAATTTAAATAATACTACGACTATTTTCATAGTATGAATTAGTTATTCAACCTTTAATATAATTTTAAAAAATTAAATAACATTTTGCGAATACTTACCTTCTAATTGACAATTCTAATACTTTAATTTGTTATTTTTTGTATAATAAATATTAATTCAGTCAGCGTTCCCCTTTAAATAATAATATTCTACAAGTTTAAATCAAATATAAATATTTCAATACATTGAATAATTTTTTGAAATAGTTTTTTTCAAATGTCTATATACTTATATTTATACCCCCCAACACACACACACTTTTACCGGATATTTACTGACAAGTAAAGATTAAAAGACTAATTCTGTTGTTTGAACTTTATTAACTTCATGGAAAACTGGCAACCCTCTTGTTTCTGAGGCCTAAACAATAGGATTCAAAAACAAAAATCAACCAAACAAAAATATTTAACAATAGCCCAGTCCCATTTTAATCTAAGAAGTTATTAGAACCATTTTTTAAAAAAATGTATCGAGATGAACTTAAACAGCTGCATTAGTTGGATCATCGGTTGTGTGCTAAATGTATTGCAAAAAATCATCCGCATTTCTTATTATGTGTGTGGGATGGGTGAATAAAAGTGCTGCAGAGCTAGTGTGTTAGCAAGTCAATTACAGTAAGTGTTTAACACTCTTAGGTTACGTACGTCATTTTTGAAATGCATGGCATTTATTGAAATGCAGTGGATTACACACACAAATTATAATAAATCCCTTTTCATGGTAAATGAATAGAATTTATCGATCTTCTCTGTACGCCCTCTTGTCAGTGGAATACCATATATCGCCCTTTGTTAATTGCTGTACAGACCATTGGGGGTGGGAGGGTTCAAAATAGCACGTTGTTGAGGCTTGTCCTAAATGTCACGTGCTGTATTTGCCAAGTGTGTAGCTCGGTTTATAACCAGATTATTGTGTATAATTTATATTTATTAAAATATATTATAATGTGGAGATTTTCCAATTAGTGGTGGTAAAATATACACTTTAAATATTTTAGTTTATGTATATGTTTGACTTTAGGTAGATATATAAGAAAAGTTTAGATCGCTATTTATAATAGAATGCGGGCGCGTATTGTCAATGGTGACAATAGCAGCAATTATAATCATAATTTAAAAACCCTTTAAATCGATTCGTTAATTAAATGTTATCATTCATTTCAATAAATGATTTTTTTCTTTCTTTTTCAGACCACTTTTGTTATAAGTGATAACAGCAATAAATAGGAACACACATCTGAAATTAATGTTTATGAAGTGAGCCGTTTTTTCTGTGATGTAACGTGGTCTCGGCTTCGAAATAATTTTTGTTTTTTTTTCTTTGCGGAAAAACATGCCCCACGTAAGTAAGTTGTTAAATTTACATACACAAACATACACACACAGATAAATCATGTATATAT
>MUZC01002846.1:86209-97525 GCA_002072015.1 Radix auricularia
CCCGTGCAATCTTAATCCGCCCCTGTATAAATTGGGTGGGTGGGTGGATGGATGGATGGATGGATAGATATGTTGGGGCGCCAATTCTAGCTCATTTTGGGTGGAGTAATGATAAACATACGTATTTTCTTTTATTTATTGGGAGGAAAAGTGAGTATGGTGTGAAATGATGCCACAGCACTGATGACGTTGAATAATCAACTAATTTTAACTACAGATTACTCTCCAAATATTTTATCTGCAGTTTAAATCAGTTTATTAGTATGCCGATCTATTAAAAACTTGTGAACGCTGCTTCTCTTGCCCCATGGCTCAACATGATCTGAAAATGAAACTTTTCTATACAAGCATCCTAAAAAAATTGCCCGTTTCCCTTTAGGTATATGCACCAGCGCAGACTTTACCCCCCCCCCCCCAATGAACTCAATGTATATTTTAAATTCCTTTATTTTTATCACAAAACAGATACATTAATCAAACTTCAATTTCTCGAAAAACAAGAGGAAAATATGCGACTAACGCGCTTTCGGTTATTATTGTATAACCCACCTTAGACTTGTTCACCAAATGTGACTGGATTATTTTGTTGATAGAAGAAGACAGCCAAATAGTGAGGAAGGTCATATATTTTTATTGTGCGCATCTAACGTAAAGTTGAAGAAATCTTTAATGTCTAAGAGAATTTTTAGATTGTTTGGGGCTCCGTGCCATTTTTAAGTTGAAATTGTGTGTCCTTTAAGCACTGCGGTAACTAACGATTATTAATCGATTAATCGTTAATTGCATTAACGATTGCATCGTAAATTAATGATTAATCGATTTGCAAATTTAAGCCTAAAATCGATATTAGAAGATCACCGCCCTCAGCAATTATTTCAGTATATTTTCTATAAGAAACGTTCATTCTTTAAATCATGCTCTTTATCATATGCTGGTGTCTGAGGGTTGTTTGTAATCTGATGAACGGGGAAAAGTTGTGCTTTGGTGTTAAGTAAAACACATATGTGTCCATTTATGAAAAAAAATGTGTTTAATGAATTAATCAAAATTAATGATTAATAAGAGTGCAGGACTAGGCACAAACCATAGATAAACGTTGGACACAATAATCTTCTGTAACAAATAAGATATGATAAGATATAATTTGACAGTAATAACAAATAATAATCGATATTAAAGTTTAAACATTCAACTCTTTTTTTTTTAAAACTGGATTTTTTATCAGGTAAATGGATAAAAATATTTGGTTTTTTAAAAAATAAATAAATATTAGTCCTCAGTAGAGCCTACAGTGAGTTAGTGGGACATTTTCACTTAAATTTTTTTTTTAAATTGGGGGGGGGGGGGTATGTACCGAACTTGAGTGGCGAGAATGAGTTTCCCTAAGCGCCTCAGTGTCTTATCTCTGAAGCTTTGAGATGCAAATTGTCGAATACTTGGCATGAGTATGAGCCGGTCGTGTTATTAAATCGAACGCTTCAAGTAGGTGAAATCACTTTATTTAATTCTATACACATCCTCTCTCTGCCCAGGGTTCCAGAGGACGGTCTCAGGCGGTGACACTGGATGCGGTGTGTGCGGTCTGTGACAGTTGTCATGGCGCCAGGAAGTCGTTGACAGTTTTGGAAGTTGCTGCAGACGATGGGTGGATGGCAGGGGAGGTAAGTCTTCTATTGTGTCCGAATCATCAAAGAAGTTTTGTGAAGAAAAGTAAAGGGATATAATTAGTAGGGGGAAAAAAAAGAAGAAATTATCAGCTACACGATGTAGGCGTTTTATTTTATTTATTCTTATAAAATAAAACGCCAGTAGAAGTACCTGGAAGAAGGTTATAGTCATTTTACTGTTCATAATAAGGGTTTGGGTTCCATTACTAAAATGCAGCGCTCATTTCAGTCTGCTTAGCTTATCTTATCTTATATAATACAGACGCACATTCAATACCGGAGATTATTGCTTCCTATGCTTATCCATGATGTATATCTAAATGTCTAGAGAGCTTTTAATTTTAATAGTGTATTGGTTTTCCTGGTTTATTCCGGCAAACCATTCCCCGTCCGAATGCCATATTAGATAAATGCTAGTATGGATAAATACTTTTTTTTTATTATTAAAAAACATCACTTAATATTTCTCATTTTAAAATTCCACATAAAGTTTTCTACGATTATTTTCTATTTCCAATAAAACATAATATAAGCCACGGTCCGGAGTATACATACAGTGGCGATTTGGTGTGTGTGTGTGGGGGGGGGGCAGGGCTGAAAGGGCAAATGCCAGTGGGCCCCACTTTTTAAGGGCCCCGAAACTTATTATATTGTATAATATTGGTGTGCAAGTGTTAGCCTGGACCAAGCCCCGACATGAATTGCAGCCAGGGACCCCGTGCAATCTTAATCCGCCCCTGTATAAATCTATATATTTAATGAATAGCCAAAGGCGCTTTTATTATACATTTTAAAACATTTATTATAGACACTGTTTAAGACGTGACGTACTTGAAGGCGACTTGAAAGTAAAAATAGAAGTGTGACAGACTGGGACGGGGAAACACTGGTGAGGGGGGTAATAATTGTTAAATATGTTTCTGTAGAAGACGACAGTAATCAAGAGTATTCAAACTATAGCTTCATATTCATTGTAATTTAATTTAATGTAATTGTACTTTACATGCTAGTCTCGCCATGCATACCAGGGATATTAACAAAACAAACACCTTATCGTATTATTGTATCATTTCTGTTAAAAATATATAAATAAATGTAAGCTAAATTACGCTTTTCAACTTTATCTGCAGATTTATTGAACATGTAGGTGTGTTGTGTGTGTGTGTGTGTTGTTGTTGTTATTGTTTTTATTTTTAAAATAATAACTGAACAAGAAAGCAAACAATGAATACAAATAAATATAAAGTATGAGGAGAGTGAAATCTCTTAACCCCTGAGAGATTGTCTTTGCACACAGAACGGAAATAACCGTTACAATATGGTGTGTACAACAATATTCGTATGCCTAATTAAGATTTAATTCTATGTCATGGTTTTTTAAAAATTTATTTCGTCAGATGTTGAATCGGGGATTTCAATTGGTTGATGCCGTCAATTCCTCCAAGACGAGGCTGACGTTACTGAAGCGACAGGCGCTTTATGACAATTACTATACGTGCAATGAAACATACAGCCAACTGCCTATAGAAGACGGTAAGTCGGTTCAGGGAGCTTTGTCCAAAGTCTTACAAAAAAGTTTTTTGACAGTGTTGTGAATGTCAATATTCGTCCCATGATAAATGAATCCTTGCATTTCAGCATTCCCCCATATTAATGAATCTTTTACTTATAAAACTATTTATTCATACATAGGAATTATCCACGAATGGACTAAAAAAACAAAAAATCAAATCCATTATTTAAATTTTAACATTTCATGAATTGATCCATAGAAGACGCTAACTCTCAACATATGCATGGAATTCGGTTAGTGTTAAGTCAAATGGCATTAAGGCACCAGTTAGTTTTTCTTTGGAAATATATTTATTTCACAAATATGAAGGCTGAGATTGATTTTAAGAAAATTATTCAGATGAAAAGTGTATGTGTGTTTAGGGTATGGTGGCGTTTTTTTTTATATAATGTGGCTGCAGGTCATCAAAGAACGACAACCCATCTGGCAAATGAACTTACCACTCTTAAGGTCTTTACAGCTCAAATATAGCTCCATTAACAAACCTAAACCATCTGCTCATTAGTGAGAATCGTAGGCGGCATGGGCGTATGGCAAAATCATAGAGTGAAACAGTGGCTTGTTATCAACGTTGCTATGGTTGGGGTCCTTGAAGATATTATTAATCTGTGCTCTACCACGCGCATTCTTGCCCAGGAGTGTGCACGTGCTCCGTCCAGGGTCAAATTAGGAGGTAAATCAATTCAATTTCTTCCACCTATATTTTTACATATGCTTCTGTAAGACATGTCAAATAATCTAATGAATACAAGTCGTAACATTGAAATTACGTCATTGTATGTCTTACAGGTGTTTATGACGTGGTTTTGGCTGGGGCGTGTTTCGACATGCATCACATTCCTTGTAGCACCATCTCGGAACTAGCCAGGGTCACCAAACAAAGTAAGTCTGCAAGAACTGGTCAAGTGAATTTAGGAAGGGCTTGTCAATAAAGTAACCAGATGAAACACATAAGAGTGAATCAAAAGTTGACCTCGCATGAACAAACAACTGTTTTTATTTTTTTTAAATTAAAGGCAATTTCAATTAATTTATGTGTAAACGCAACATCATCCCTTTCAAAGTATCAACGTTTTCTTGGGCGAGGTGGTTTTTGTCTAGAAGCAAATATTTCCTTATCAGCAAATACATCTTTATCACAAAATGCAACCAAAGGAGACCACGCACTTTTGCTACCAACTCTACACTATGCTTTTTTTAAAAAAAAACAAATCATTTAACAGACATTTCAGAGCTATAAGTTTTTAATCACTTTGAAGATGTTAATCCATTTATAAAATACTTCAGCTGATACTAATAATAATTTATTGCCATTATTATTTTGGTGGAGAGAGACGCATTATACTTCACTGCTACATATTTTAAGCATTGCTGAAATCCTAAAAGTCATACAATTATGTATTAAAAATAGAAGTGTATAAGAAAAGCAATTGTAGGCCTATTTATTACTCTTTTGCTAATTGAAGTGAACCGTGCCAACCCCTTTTCTTAGAACGTTTTCTTCAACTATTCAATTGCTAATAATTTTGTATGTAAATTTATATTCCATCATATAAGACTGTAAAATCCGATTATGTAAAATTTTGGGTTTCATCCGCAGAAGGTTTTCTAGTGTTGTCTGTACAAGATAGTGGCTTGGATTCGTGGACAGAGTACAAGAACAGGCTGGAGTGCACAATGATGGCGCTGCAAGTAATAACCCTTTCATGACAGTAGCCATTTTTAAAGTTGATGTCGGAATCACGCCTTAACGATAAACTTATAATTGAAGAGTAAATTTTTAAATAAAAAATATGAAATATAAAAATTGGCCCAGAAAATAATTATAGAGACTGTTGCTTGAATCAAAAATATTCTGCATCAGTTGGGACATGAGACACGGCATATTTCATATTATTCATTGAAGTCAAATTTTGAGTGAAATTTTTGCAGACATAAAATGTGAGATTTTATCCTTTTTAAAAATTCTTATTTTTAGAAACACTTTTTCCCCCTGTATTATATTAAGTAATTTTATCATACATACAAGATTTGTTCCGCAGTTTTGTTGTGCATCTGGCTTTGATTTTAATTTTCTTATAAACCATGTTTATGTCTCATAAAAAATTTGTTTCTTTTATTTTGTTCACATGCTTTTATTTTTTATTTTCCAGACGGATGGTGTAATGGAATTAGTAACGAGAGAAGTGACGTCATCCTTAACTGGCGATCGTAGTGGAATTATGTATATATTTAAGAAGTGTTAGAGGATCCGATACATTTGGTAAAATTTTGTCAGTCGATGATTGAAATTGAAAAACAAATCCATGACCCGATCCAGAATAGTTGTTTCTCCTCATCATACTGTATAGATAAAAACAAGTAACTTTGATGCCAAAGCATGGTACGGTTTTTGGTATAAGGTTTTCTAATAAAATCCTGATCTGTTGTTTTAATGTTGAATATTCATTGAACGTAAAATAACATTTGAGTTCTTGTTTTTTTTTAATTGATACAAATATAAATTTAAAAAAAAACAAGAAAATTTTAATTATCCTTCTAATTGTTTTAAAATCTGTCCGAAGTAAATTTAATTCTTTTGGTGAAATGCGTTTTAATGTGTTTTATGTATTTAAATATTGAATGTTCATTAAGATAGATTCGGGAAATTTATTTATAGATATGACATCTGTTAAAAGTTTTAAAAATTTAATTATGCTACGATATGCCTATAACGATTAAATAAACGTATGCAATTTAATTTTTGTGGCCAGTATTGAGAATTGTAACAATTTATGTACAATATAGACTATAGAAATAAATTTTAAAAAAATAAAATAAGTAGATCTAATAAAAATTCGAATGAGTATTTTTAAGCGCAATTTCCAAAAATATAATTTCCTACTTTTTATTCAAGGAAAATCATTCTAGATTACATTAAAAGTCATTCAAATAAGTAACTCTGAAAGTAAACACATTTGACGTCATGTGACGTCACGCTACATCATACAAAGAATGCGCACCTCGCAACAATCTATAAGTAAACACAAAGCAGGAAAACACCGTTAACTATCATTCTAGATGAATTTAAGTGTAATTTAAAATCAATAATTTTGAAACTATACAAACAATTAATTATTATCGAAAATTGCTGCTAAAATACTATTTTAAAAAATAATAAAAAAATTTATCCCTTACAGACCATGAAGGTCCATGGGAGCAAGTGAAGTAGCGTTCACAAGTTTCATTGACCACTAAAAGCATGGGATTGTGTGGTTTCTTGCTGCGGATTGGTGGTCCAGCTGGCTACAACTTAGACCACCGCCCCCCCCCTACTAAGGTCGAGCGAATGTAGACCTTACTGACATACTGTCATCAAAATTAGTCTAAATATTTTTAGATAACGTTAGGCGTTTATTTCAACCCGATAGATGTTATGGTGAGAAATTGACTGATATTTCGAGGGGGGGGGGGTGGATGTTCCAGGAAATCCAGTAAACCTTTTCGATATTTTTTTTATGGCCGTTCCACATCTTTGCGACCTCCTTAACATATTTGCAACTGACCCGAACCCTCTATCTGGTGTTGTTCAGGAGGAGTTGCATGTGCTAGCTCGACAGACATTTCAAATATATAACTGCAGTTAATCCCATGGGAAAAAAGCGTTAAAAATTCACTAACGTTGACGTAAACCATATTATTAGCTTTTTAAGTAAAAGGGAATTTTAGTTTATATTTTTGGGCTTTGCGAGTATTTCCAGCTGCCTTTAGTGTAGTTACTAAAATTTAATTATCTTTGCAAAAAGACTATTCATTTATCAAGGGCGCTAAAAGATTTTTAATGTATGCAAATAAAGACTGCTATGTATATGAATATTCAATGAAAAAGGAGTTTGGTTTCAATATTATAGACGAAGAATAGATTTAATGGTTTTTGTTTTAAAATATTTTGAAATATTTTAGTATTAACTTTCTCTGCGAATTTATGTTTGGAAATATTAGTTTTAAAAGATGGAAAAATCGTGAATTTTATTTTCTTAAGTTTTTTAGCAATAAGAAGTCACGGTTAATTTCTAAAATCCGAGTCAAGTGGCATTATGCTCAATAAGGCCTTAAGAAATAGAAGGTCAGTTATGAACTCAACTCCAAACAACTCGAGAACAGACACAGGGATCATGAACATTTCAAAGCTGTGATCATGCAAACTGGAATTATTAATAGACCGAGAGAAAATGTAAACAAATTGACCCCCCCCCCCCAACATTTCCAACTCATGATCTCACATTTTTAACCAATCGACCAAATTTCAACATATGACTCAACATTTCTAACTCATGGCACAACGCTTCTAACTCATGGCATAACATTTTTAACTCATGGCACAACATTTCTAACTCATGGCACAACATTTCTAACTCATGGCATAACATTTTAACTCATTGCACAACATTTCTAACTCACGGCACATTTCTAACTCATTGCACAACATTTCTAACTCATGGCATAACATTTCTAACTCATTGCACAACATTTCTAACTCACGGCACATTTCTAACTCATGGCACAACATTTCTAACTCATGGCACAACATTTTTAACTCATGGCACAACATTTTTAACTCATGGCACAACATTTCTAACTCATGGCACAACATTTCTAACTCATGGCACAACATTTTTAACTCATGGCACATTTCTAACTCATGGCACAACATTTCTAACTCATGGCACAACATTTTTAACTCATGGCACAACATTTCTAACTCTTTTCACAACATTTCTAACTCTTTTCACAACATTTCTAACTCATGGCACAACATTTCTAACTCATGGCACAACATTTCTAACTCATGGCACAACATTTCTAACTCTTTTCACAACATTTCTAACTCATGGCACAACATTTCTAACTCATGGCACATCATTTCTAACTCATGGCACAGCATTTCTTACTCATGATCCAATATTTACAATTCATGATCCAATGTTTCTAACTCATGGCACAGCATTTCTTACGCATGATCCAATATTTACAATTCATGATCCAATGTTTCTAACTCATGGCTCACCATTTACTAGCCGACCCGCGTCGTAGTATACACCGTTAATGATTTAGTGACGGTTGAGACTTCCTGAAAAACACAGTTGTCCAAATGGGATGAGTTTGGGCAAACGACTGTGGGTGAATGAAAAGAAGGAACTCTGGAGAGAGCAACATACAATTGTCCATGACTGAAAACAGGTTTTGGAATATACAGACATATCTTTTTGAACGTTTGGTCCTGTTAGCAAACCAAACCAGCCTGAATTGAAGAGAACAATGGAAAGACAACGGGGCTCAGACAACTCTAGGAGATACCAAAGCAACTGAGAACACAGGAACGATGAGGTACACACTGATGCGGGTACACACAGATGCGCATGCCTGGAGAGCGAGGGAGGGCGCCTAAAGTATTAATTTTATGAAAGCAATTGTTGAGGAGAGTGTTTGACTACTTTTCTATCACTGAGCACAAACATTTTTAAAAATTAAAAAAGTAATGCATTAGCTGGGGCTTGAATCTACGACCTTCCGTGTGTAGGCCGAATGTAATAACCACTGCACTACGAAATACATGCTATTCTGTTGTTCTGAAAGAACAAAGTAATTGACCTCAACTGAACGCATTGTTGGTCTCGATGACCCCCACCCTCTGCACTACATTTCTTGCCAGCTGATTGGTCAGTGGGGTTAGACAGCTTGGTGTCCGGCATGGTTTAACCATGAGGAGAATTATATATATATATAACCCGTGAGAAGCCGGGTACTTGCCTCTAGTAATATATAAGACGCATTTGTTGTCCGTATGTCTGTCTGTCTGTCTGTCTGTCTGTCTGTCTGTTCCCTAATAACTCAAGATCCAGACAACCCACTACAGTGAAATTTAGTAAACGTACTCACAATTATATGGGGAAGGTTCTTAAATAGGTTTCGTTCCATAAATTCACACTCAGGGGCGCCGGGGGGGGCCAAACAACTTTTTTTCCTTATTTGAGCTATATAAAAAATGAAAATCAACAATTTTTCTATTTCTCGAGAAGGCAGAGGCATGAAATTTTAGGAAATTGTTGAGTACACTTCTGCAATGGTAACAGGCAAAAAAAAATTAAATTACCTCTTTATGGGGGCTGGGGGCCCAAATTTAGTTTTTTCCCTTATATGAACTATATATAAAAACTGAAAATCACTAATTATCCTATTTTACGGATAGGTAGAAGCATGAAACTTTGGCAAGTTGTTAAGTAAGCTAACCCGACGATATTTTGAAATAAACAATTTTAAACTCCCCACTCATGGGGAGCCAGGGGCCCAAATGTATAGTTTTTTTAAAAACTTATATACACTATATAAATACTGAAAATCACCCATTCGACTATTTCCCGTGTAGGTAGAAGAATGAAACTTTGGGAAGTTGTTAAGTACACTCTCCTAACGCTAATTTGCACAAACAAATTTTAAACTTCCCACTCATTGGGGGCCGGGGGCCCAAATGTAGTTTTTTCTTATATTAAAAACTCACTCATCACTAATTCTCAAATTTACCGTGTAGGTAAAACCATGAAACGTTTGGAAATTCTTGAGCATACTCTCCCGACAATAATAGCAATCATTCCCTAAATTCCCACTCATGGGGCCCGGGGGCCCAAAAACATTTTTCCCCCGTTAGTTGAGGTATATAAAATTGACAATAACTAATTCTCTTATTTCCCGAGTAGGCATTACCCAAATTATCGCAGGCGAAAATATATTTCAATTATCACTTTCTGGGGTCCAGGGGCCCAAATCGTTTTGCTATATGAGCTATATAAAAATTTAAAATCACTAATTCTCCTATTTCCCGTGTAGGTAGAAGTAAGAAACTTTGGCAAGTTGGTGTAAGCTACCCCGACGATATTTTGCGATAAATAATTTTAAACTTCAAACTCATGGGGAGCCGGCGGCCCAAATGTATTTTTTTACTACTATACGCTTTATAAATACTGAAAATCCCCCATTCGAATATTTCCCGTGTAGGTAGAAGAATGAAACTGTAGGAAATTGTTAAAGACACTCTCCTAACGCTAAATCGCAAAAAAGAATTTTAAAATTTCCACTCCTGGGGGCTAGGGGCCCAAATGTAGTTTTTTCTTACATTAAAAACCTTATTATCCCTAATTCTCAAATTTACCGTATACGTAAAGACATGAAACTTTTGGAAGTTTTTGAGCACTCTCTCCCAACAAAAATTGATAAAAAGTTTTTTTTTTAATTCTCACTCAGGGTGGGGCTGATGTGCCCAAATGTATTTTTTCCTTAAATGAACTGTATTTCACATCTCCAATGGTAACAGGTGAAAACATATTTAAATTATCTTTCTAAGGGGGCCGGGGCCCAATGTAGTTTTCTTCTTTATTTGAGCGAAAGTTACTAATTCTCCTATTTCCCGTTTAGGTAGAAGCATGATACGTTGGGAAGTTGAGCAATACATATCCGCAATGGTAACAGGAGTAAAAAGAAATCACCCCCCGGGGGGGGCAGGGCCCAAATGTATTTGTTTTTACATAAAAAAACAGACTCATCACGTATTCTCTCATTTTCGGTGACGGTAGAAGCATAAAAGTTTGGAAATTTGTTGAGGAGGCACTCACGACGAAAATTAAGAAAGAAAAATATTAAAACTCCTGCTCATGTGGGGCCACCGGCCGAAATACGTTTTTTCCTTACATTGGCCATGTAAACTTTGAAAACCACTAATGAAATTCTCAAAAGTTGTTGAGTACACTTCTGCGATGGTAACAGGCGAAAAAAAATTATAACACTTATTGGAAGCCTGGTGCCACAAAAAAATGTTGTTTTTTACTTATATAGGCTATATAAAAATTGAACATCTTTAATTCTACTATTTGGAATAATAGTATTTCGGAAAGTTGTTAATTATACTATCACGATAGTGCAGTCTTAACTGGAGATTTGGGATTGCTGGTACAGAATTGCAGACACTATGCTTTTCGGATAAGCAATTGTATTTGACCTGCTTTAAGATAAATGTACCCTTTTAATTTTTACTTCATGTAAATA
>MUZC01002846.1:114259-127367 GCA_002072015.1 Radix auricularia
CCCCCACTTTCTTTGCACTATCTATGAACAAAAATACGGTGTATGCTACGCCGCGGGCATCTAGTACTTGAATATATCAACTTACATTATTATATTTTAAAATTAAATTAAATACTTAAGTTAAAGGGAATTTCAAAAAATGCCATAAAAGGGCACAAAATATGAAGGAAAACAACACAGTGAAAAAAGTGATTACAAGGTCTTAGAACAAAATCATAACATTTGAACCACTTGGGATAAAAAGATGATCTTTATGTTTTTGTTAATCCTCAAACAATTTCGATATAGCTGTATTACTTTTATGTTTTAAAATTAATTTGAAATTTTCATCCAAGTGCCTAAACTTTAATACGTTCTTTAACTTATTTTGTTTGCAAACTATATTTTAAAAGTAACTTTTAAAAAATCAATTGCCTGTTTTTATTACTTCCCTTGAAATTTTCAGTTACATGACGTCATACATATCTATTTTTAGCTTTAACAAAATTATCAATTAATTAATGGGTAATTTTTCAAAGGTTATCGATTAAATTTAATTTTATCGATAACAGCCCNATATATATATATATACGTACATACATATATTATATATATTATATATTTGCGTCTTGCTGTGTATTGTACATGCGTATTCTGTGAATTGTTAATTATATGCAATGTCCTTTGTGTTCATATGCAACGTGTCACTTGGTGCTGTCAGATCGAGTATAAAAAAAATTATATGTAAATATATAATAAATTAAAAATACGTTCGTCCTCAGAGTTACACCTCGTGTTTGTATACCTTTACAGTATTAAATGTAAATAGCAAAGTTTTCAGCATTCAAGCGTGTCTAGTGTATCTGGTCTAATGTATTGCATGATGTTGATGATGTGTGTACAAACTATCCTGTTTTTTTAAACGCCCTATAAATACTATAATCTATCATATATTTTAACTGGTGTCATTAATCATATAACAATAAAGGAACATTGCACTGTTATCATCCAGCCTGCTATTTTAGAGTGAGAAGAAACTGAAAACAAAAAAATAAAACAATATTAAAGAATAGCCCTAAAATATGGGTTATAAGTTATAACATATTGTTGGGTTTAAATTCAAATGAACGTTGTGTAATTTAGAATGTATAAGTAGTATATATAGTATAGGCTATAGGAAAGAGAAGAATCTATGTATTCACTAGACGCTTAAGTTTCTAACAGTTACAGTTACATCTTTTAGTTTTAAAGTACATTTATTATCTCATTAATAAATTTTTATAAAACTTTTTTACGCCCCTTGAAAAAGTTTTTTTTTTTTTAAACATAATTTTATTCTGATTTTGAATTATCACTTTACTAGCATTTAAGTTTGTAAGGTTGTATATTTTTGAGAAATTCCTACTGTTAATAAGTCGAAAACAAAATCTATTCATCATATATTAGACTTGTGCCCATTCCAATTATACCCTCCATAGATATGTCACATTCAAAGATTACACCAACAAATGTACCGCTACTTTACATAACTTTTCTATATAGTAAGAATAGCAATCTTTTTTATACCAGCATCGTAACTCCTTAACTGATACAATTAGTCAATTAGAGAATTAATATGATATTTTAAAATATATTTGTTAAGATTAGTTTTATTAAATGAAATCTGTTTCAAATTTTATTATTTAATTTTTTTTCTTTTTTAACTTTTATACATACACATTAGAGATTACACCTATATGAATAAAGGAAGATTTATTATTTTGTTCAGATTTAGATGATTCCATGTTAATTAGAAGTGAAAACTTATGTGTGTTTTTCTGTTGCTGCACACTCATAAATTAATATAATTTTGAGTACTTGTATAATTATCTTTACATGCATACATTAGGTTATTCTTACATAAATTCCTGGCATTTTCAAATTTAGTAATTTAAAAAAAATTAAATTCTCTTCTTCTTGTTAATAAATGAAAATATTAAGTCCTTTTTTGTTAACTCTAATGGTTTGAAATTTCCTCTTTGACATTTAAATAAAAAAAAAAGAAATATTTATACAGTATAATCTTATGCATTTATTTATAAAGTAATTTCATATTTTTTAGTAATGAACAAATAATTGGGGACGATTCACATAAATGTAATGACTAATGGAAGAGGAGAGCCCACAATTTTTTTTAAATGATAGGAAACAAGAAATGATTTTTTTAAAAAAAAGTTTAGACTAGATGATTCTAAAAATTTATTATCATGACACAAGTAATTTTACATTTCTGTAATTATCTTGCTTAAAAGGAAATACATTTTAAAAATTCCTAAGTAAATAAGTCTATTAAGATGCCCTGATTACCTGGAACTTGTAAAAAAAAAAAGGATTTTTTATGCTTCGATTCACTTATTTCGAAAGTTCAAATATTTCGCACAGTAATTTGCTCAAAAAGATAAATTTGTTCAAACAAAATTTCTTGTTTAAAATAATGAATTGATAATAAAAAGTGTCTTAAAATATAGATAAACCTTATTATTTGAAAAATATTTTGAACAAATTACATTCAAACCAATTCTTTCCAAATTGATTCCCAACCAAAAATATTTATTTAGAAGAATTTATTTTTCCATCAAATTATGATGGAAACAAAGTTCATTTTAAAAAGTTTTCTTTTGTTCAAATCTTTATAATTTATCTACAAGAGTTCATCATTATTGTGAGTTTAATATTAAACATCCTTACCATAGGTATTTTGGAATGATAAGAATATATATATATATATATATATATTTGTATTTGTATTTTTTTTTCCTTAGTGTGTGAATTTGAGGTAATTAAAAAGTCATTAATATTATTGTTAGCACAAAATTGATTTTGAATTCGAGTAATGCTGATTAAGCCTTAAAGTCCTTAACACAAAACTGACTTTGAATTTGAGTTTAAGTCAGTCAAAAGAGAATAAGACAAACTAGTTGAGATCAGAAAAGAGCTCGTGTAAATCTATATATAAATTAAAATTTACAATGAATATATATTCTATTAAATACTTTTTAAATACACAATTGCTCTGCTATTTCACTGTAATTTCCGCAAACTTTAAATTGTAGCATCAAATGTCACGTTCATGAATGCTCTGACTCTGAAAGTGGTGAGTAGAGCAAAGGTATTTTCGCTAGCCTATCAGTTACAAGCACAATGAACTTAAGACTTAAGAATCAAATCAATTTGTTATTGTTTGAAAGCAGAGGTTTGATAATTATTTGAACTATTTTAATCAATTAATAAACAATCATTTTTAAAATAAACTAAACATCATTGTAATATAAATAACAGATCAGATTTACTCCACAATCACTTTATAATTATTTATCATTTTATTCCAAAACTAACTAGTTTCCTGACTGACACAAAAATTAACGCTGGTGCTGATTCACCATTTGTTGTCTAATTCTAATATAAAACATTCGTCGATTCGCAATGAATCAATACATGCTATATTTTAATTTGTTAAACAATTTAATGAAAATATATATCTATAAATATTAGGAATAATATTGTAAATGTGGCCTGATTTAGATTTGGCACACCGAGAGTTGAGTTTGAGACTATTCGGCACGGAGGATGAAGATGAAGCTAACACTAACACTAACATGGCAGACAAGTTGCATTCCGGCTCATTCTTCGTCAAATAAAAAAAAAAGAATTTTGCTGTCAAAAATACCTTGAAATATTTTGATTCAAATAAAATAATTAAAAAGATATAATAACATTCAAATCTACTAATAATATATTTAATAAAAACTAACAAGAACCATTTAAACTGAAAATATACGTTGCAAAAACCACCAACTACGACAAGGCGACCTAAGTTTTTTCTACGCCACGACCTCATTTCAAACTGTATCTGTGAACGATAAAATATAAATATTGAACTCAATTTTAACTTTCAAATAATGAACTGTTTAAAATATGTTTTTTAATTGAGTTTTTAGTTGCATTCAAGCACTAAACATATTATAACACTCATATTTATTAACTATATTTCCATTTTTAATCATAAATGGGTGTCTCGTAGGCACACTAAATGTGCGAAGTGGGCGTCAAAAAAATATTTTTTCCCCCACTAAATAATTATAATTTACTAAAATAATTATGTTGAGCTTTACAAATTTATAGTACCTAAAATATTAACACATTATTTGATTAAAATAATTAGGATTAATTAATTAATTTTGAATTTAAAGTGGATGACCAACTCATATCATGTACCAACATCAGCCTTACAAATACTTTTTAACAATTCATATTCTATCAACTATTTTGTTTCTATATATCAATTTAAAGGCCATGAAGTGCTCTTTATTTAAAAGTTAATGCGATAACTGTTTGAATCTTTATTTTAAATATACAGAATTTTTAATCTGGACATATCAGACAAATTCGCCATTTTCAACAGAAAATAACAACCGCCGAGCGAGGTGATTTGCCTGTGACGTATTTGCTCTCCGATATGTTCGCGCGGCGCTATATAAACCCTCACTTCTCGCTGCAGTCTCATTCATCTGAGTTCACTCGCAACCCGCCCAGCTCTCTAAATTTTCACTCGCTGTACTCGCACAAATAGAAATCATGTCTGAAACCGAAGTCGCCGCTCCCGCCCCAGCTGCTGCCCCTGCCAAGGCACCCAAAAAGAAGGCCGCCGCTGCCAAGCCTAAGGCTCCAGCTGCTCACCCACAATACAAAGTGATGATTGCTGCTGCCATCTCAGCTCTCAAAGAACGTGGTGGCTCCTCAAGACAAGCCATCCTTAAATACATCACCGCCAACTACAAAGTTGGAGACAATCCTACCGCCATCAATGCCCGTCTCAAGTCTGCACTTAAGGCTGGCGTGAAAGCCGGTGGTCTTAAGCAGTCGAAAGGCACTGGTGCTGCTGGTTCTTTCCGCCTCGGCGAGAAAGCTGAAAAGAAACCCAAGGTCAAGAAAGTAGCCGAGAAGGTCAAAACACCCAAGAAGGCTGTCAAGCCCAAGAAGCCTGCCGCTGCCAAGAAAGAGAAATCGCCTAAGAAAGCCAAGAAATCCGCTGCCTCCAAGAAGGCCAAAACGCCAAAGAAGGCCGCTGCCGCCAAGCCAAAGAAGCCTAAGTCTCCCAAGAAGCCAGCTGCCGCCAAACCGAAGGTTGCCAAGAAACCCGCCGCAACAAAGAAACCCAAGACCCCCAAGAAGGCCGCCGCTGCCAAGAAAGCATAATCCTGCTTTTCACATTTCCTTTCTCTTCACCGGTCCTCTTTAGGACCACCCCCAGTTTACCAGAGGATTATTCTCAAGACTTTTATAACCAAATATCTAGTATCTCTGTTCTTTCTGATCTGTTCTGTTGCTAATTATTCTACGCTTTGTTACTTACTTGTATGTGTAGTGCTTCCGGTACCGACTCGCTTTGTGATTCGCTGCACCAGGCTGCCACTTTGCAATTCATTTAGGCTACAAGGACAGTTAATTCTTTGACTTCATTTCCAGAGTCTCCTTCATTACCGCATTTCCAACTACGCTCCAAAGACTGCTATTCCAGTTAACGAGCTAGATGACTTGTATATTCTTTAAGTTTGGGTACACGTGATGAAACGTATGTTACTGTTAACGTGAATAGTTTTCTTTCTGTAATGTAATATCTTCGGTTGTCGTGTAGTGTACCCGTATAATTTCTTTGTTCAGTTTTTCAAATTTATAGTCATTCCGCCCACAAAAATTGCAGGCCTGCCAACCATTGCTTTTTTTTTTCAGGTATTACGCACATTCTGATTGCAGGAATTCCGATTTTTCAGCTTTAAATTGTTTTTCACGGTTAGAAAATCCGAAGGTTGCAAACATCTGTTCTGTGTATTTTGTTTTGAAAACAACATCCAGCTGTATAAGTGTTTCTTGAGTACTAAGACTAGTTCACTAAATAAATAAAAGAAATGACGTCATTCGTTTTCAGAAACAGGTAACTGGTGGTGAAACATTTGAAATCTTGCCAGACCCTGTTATCTTATTGAATGTGGTTCAGTGATAACAATTACAAATATTTTAACGCAACGAATTATAACTGCTGACTGATTAATTTGGAAAGTAAGACTCTATGTTCACAATTACTTTCAGATTGAGTTATGGGGTCGAAAGTCTTTCTTATTGATTATTGGAAGGATTAACTGAGTCTATTTTTTAAAAAAAATATATTTTTTTTTTTGCACGGCAAGCCTGACAATTGTCTCCGTTACAACTTTAGTGAACTTCGTTTTAAACAATGTAGCTTTTTCTCTTTAAATACATTATTGCTTAATGTAAAGCTTCCAGTATTACAATTGTACATGTTGTTTCCCCGACTTGCCTCTGTTTGTTTTATAAATTTTCAAAGAACTTCTATTGTGGTTTCCTTTAGTTTTAGAGTAGCGTCAGAGCGATAATTAAATAACGTATGATGTAATACGGTAGCGATGAATGTGTTGACTTCTGAGGTTTCGTTTTACACTCAACTTTTTGGAGGGGTGGGCGTGGTTGGGGGATACTTTCCATTCACTAAAAGCCTGGGCCATACATTACAATCTTATAATACTATCAATGGCCCGCCATATAAGGGTGCCCTAACTTACTGGGTCTGGGCACGGTAGCTGAGCCGCAAGCTCTTTCGTCCGATGTACCGAGGGTTTTAGCCAACCTGTCTTCCCGTATGCCGTAACTTCAGACACATGTCGACGCAGCCTTACCTGCCCTATAGGCCTCATATCTTGCTTTCGCGGTAGTTTCAAAAAGCTCCTTTAGATACCTCGTAATCTGTGGCGTCACTAAGGGAGTGCTATGGGGTTGGGCCGCCCCGGGTGACACCAAAATGTAAAACTCCGTATCTTACTATTATCTGGCTCTGGAAGACTCGACAGAGTTCTTCTATGGGGTAATTTGTGAGGGGTGACAACCCTAGAGACGCCTCTGCTGGTAATTATTGGCTACTTTTTTAAATCATTAAAATTACAGACGTTGTGTGGACGTTCTGGTTATAATTATATGTGGATATCATTTCTGAATCTATTTCTTTGTGTGAGTCAATTATTTTGTTAAGTTAATGATCCCCCCCACACACACACCCTTTTTTACATTTACATATGTATAGTTTTATATGGATATGTACGTAATAGATTATTTGATCCCAGACACCAGCAAGAATAAGATGTGTTGTAGTTGTAGTGATAAGGGAAATTGATATTAACATTTTGGGTCAGCTTGTCCTTTTATTGAATAACATTAAGAATCAAGAAGGTAATGCCATTCTTATCTTTAGCTTTCTTTCTTATACTACATTTGATACCGTCAAGAGACAGACATGCGGTGTAATAAACATGTTTCTCTTATGGAAATTAAAAATGCAACAGCTGTCAGTCAGAGAAATTTTTGTTTCGCATCTATGACTACTAGGATAACATTTTTTGGAATATTTGTTCAACTTTAACAGATTGCGTTATCATCGAATAGAGCAGTGGTGGTGAACCTGTGGCACGCAGGGCCTCATCAGCCGGCACTCGACTTCAATATTACTTGCTTAATCAAACCAATGTGCTGGCACTTTGCTATATAAATAATATAATATAAAAGTAGTTTTAAATTAAATTTTGGGCACGCGGTTCCAAATAGGTTCGCCATCACTGGAATAGAGTGTCGAAGTCAAACAGCTCTGTCGGTGACTCGCGTATAGTATAAGTTAAAAGAGCGAAAAGATTTTTTACTGGCCATCTATAATACAAATTAAAATACAGAACCAAATTTTTAACCAAAGCGTTGTAGTTGTATGATTAAAATTGTTTTATTTAATAGTAGGGCTGTTATCGATTAAATTAAATTTAATCGTTAAATTTTGAAAAATTACCGATTAATTAATCGATAATTTTGTTAAGCTAAAAATAAAGATGTATGACGTCTTTAAACTGAAAATTTCAAGGGAAGTAATAAAAACAAGTAATTGGTATTTGCATTAAGTTATTTTTAAAACAGCACTGAAAACAAGTTAAATAACGTATTAAAGTTGAGGCACTTGAATGAAAATTTCAAATTAATTTTATAAATATAAAAGTAATACAGCTGTATAGAAATTGTTAGATGATTAGTAAAAACATAAAGATCATCTTTTTATCCCAAGTGGTTCGAAAGCTATGTTTTTTTTCTAAGACCTCATATTCTCTTTTTTCACTATTTCGTTTTCCTTCATATTTTGTGCCCTTTTATTGCATTTTTTAAAATGCCCATAACCTAAGTATTTAATTTAATTAAATTTAAAACACGTACTATTGTTAAGGGATATATTTAAAAATAAGTAGTAAGATATAATGTCGATGAATTTAAATTTTGTTATTGTTAAATAGTTGAAAACAATGTTTTTTTATATCATTGTCCTTATAAAACAGGTTATTTTAAGTATACTCAGTCTGAATTCCCTTAACGGAGAAGTTTGTACGTAAAAAAATAATGATAAAATAAAAACTATTATTAATTATTTATTTTTAAAAAAAACATTTTTCTAATTTTAATCACTATTTTATCGATTAAAATAATTTTAATCGATAAAATAATTTACCGATTAATCGGTAATATGGTCAGCCCTATTTAATAGCAATGGGACAAATTATTCAATTAATTTGAAGTTAAATAAAAGGCAAAGTATTTTTTAAAAAAGATGCAAGTCTCGAATGTGATAGACTATGGCGGTTTAAGGGGGGGGGGGGTGCGCTGATGTGGCTAAAGCCAGGGGCCCCCAGTGATTTAAAAAATTGGCTGGACCGGGCCCCAGGCGGGATTGAAGCCAGGGGCCCCGTGCAATCTTGATCCGCCCCTGGTGATAGATAACGACTTATGTATGATGTCTCGTGTGCGATAAAGGATGTTGCGTGTAAAATGGATGGCGTCTTATGTATGATGAATGAGGTCTCGATTAGGAAAGATAATGTCTCTTCTCGTTAGTTATGAATGATGTCTCGTATACGATGAATGAAAGTCCACCAATACCGATACTTTTTATACTGGTAAATGAATCTAAATCAAATATGGCCAATGATAAGTTAAAATTAAAAAAAATATCAATGTTTGCAATACAAAATCAACAACTAAAAAAATATTTATCATTGTAAAAAAAAAGTATTCTATTTAAAAGAAGAAACAACTTGAATTTGGTAGGACACGTATCAATTTTAAGTTTATTTGAATCTACTTTTTGTCAACTTTCTGAGGACTTTGTCACCATCTAAATGTCGATGTAACGTAAGTTATTTAAGTACAAATTGTAATCTTTAAAGATCGGGAATATCAACTGGGGTTATTTATATTTCAGCCTAGCAGACTGACAAGGTTTTTAAAAATTTTACAATTTAATTAATTTTAAAAAATTAAGTGAAACATTTTAAAATTAAAGATTTTATTTTTACCAATGTAGTTTCATCATTTAAATTTTGCATTGAAGTAATAAATATTATCATGAGTTGTCTGTTTTGGAATATTTTGCGGATATGCGAGATCTTTTCGGACGTTTTAGAATTGAATTATATTCCTGAAAATCTTACTGACTTAATGTCTTTAAAAAACAACTTTAAGATTTCTAATACTTTTAAAAATATGCTGCTACTACTACTACTACTAGATAACTACAGGTACGTATGGCTGCTTTGGACTTAGCGTTATAAAGTTACTTTGTGTTTTACAGTGGATTGGTCGCAACAAATAGATTGATTGAATGAAGGACAACCTAACCATCCACAGCATGGATGTCAACAACTAACCATCCACAACATCAACAACCGCGAAACGTATTTCCACAACACTACTATCCCCCTCCACCACAACCCCCACCACCAATTTAAACAGGAGATGAAAAGCAATCGCCATTGTTTTCTTGTTCATAATTTTAAATAATGATGATAACAATGATTCGAGGATGGACAGGTGTAGCGGGCATTGAGAGTGCAGGTGATAACGCTACAGGTATAGCGATGTGAATTCTAAAAATGCAAGGAGAATATTTCGAGAGATCAAGTTTATTTGTTCATTCGTCGACTTGTTTGGGATAGCCATGGGGTAAAGAAAGTGGGGGAGGGGGGTTGTATTATAAAGAGTTGTCAGGACATTATATCATTTTATTGTAATTTATTTTTATTTCAATTTTTGTATTTAATGTGTTGTGCCTAAATATATACACTTTCCTAACAAAACCAATCTGTCAAAAGTGACATAAAACCCTCGCAACTACATAGCAACGTCCGGACCCATTCGTGAACTACCAAAACTGCGCCGTTATCTAACTATAACATTAAAGTTGTATCTATTTAAATTAGTCCCAATTCCCCTTAACATAAAACATTCTGATGTGTCGATAAATTACAACCCCATCTGGTTCATTTCTAATCAAAAGTTTCATATAAAGATCGGCTGAATCTAGTAAACAAGACTAAGTATATAAAGATAAAAAGTCAGACGAGACGATGATGCGTCCGTGCGTTCAAGACCGCGTCTGCTAAAACTAAAAGCTGGGTGTGGAGTCACGCATACAACCTCAGGGAAAGTATTTGACGTGACTCCTATTTATCTCATCTTCTTATCTTATTTTATCCGTCACAGACGCTTCTTCTACACAGAAAATTATTGCGTCCTTCGTTTATCTATGGTTTGTGTTTAGTCCCGCATTCTCATTAGAGTGTTATTGTTAAATGATGATAAAGTCTTTGTTGGCTTTCCTGGTTTCTTCAGGCAAGCCCGAATTCCGGACGGGAAAGAAGAAAACGTGTATGTGTTTGTTCTTTGCATACGGAATAAGAAAGGTGTTCTTATCCTTATGTCTATCTGAGGGTTGTATTAAGTTATCTATGTGTTACATTTCTAAATTAGTGCTAACTGCCGGAAGATTGGACGGCGCTCGCAGGGTAATGCACAGGGTACATTGCTAGATAACGACTACCTCTGTTACTTGTGACTTTAAAAAAATATTTAAAAAAAAAAAAGACTTATTGATTTTTTTTCTGATGACAAGCGTTATGCCCTGCTTATGTGATTAGTAAATGGGAAAACAGGTAAACAAGGTATGAGTTAGCCTGACAGGACGTAACAGAACCAGCGTTTTGTTAGGTCCTGTCAGGCTAACTCATAACCTGTTTTCCATTTACTAATTGAAACGCCTGATTGCAGTCTCACGCCATTGTGTTCACTACTTATGTGAGTAGTTAACGTTAATCTCCTCGTAGTGCCGACAGTACAGTGATTATGCGGCTCTATCTTGCAGGAACATTTGTAGCACATAATTTAAAATTATGTGCATGCGTCGTTACCCGGTGACTAGTAAAATGGATTCGTGTATCATTCTCTGATATTCGAACTAGTCGCGGGTAATTTTTAATATCCTTAATTCAATCCCCTCTCCTCCCTATCATTCGGTGGCGTAGCTAGGAAAGGGGGGGGTCAAAATTTGAAAATCCTCCCGGGCCCCCAGTTAAGAAAATGGCCCCAAAGGAGTGTATGAAAATATTTTTTTTACATTAAATATTATTTATTACACCATCGTTCAAAATGATGCGGCCCCCACAGAGGCCCAAAGTCTCCAGGGACCCAAATAGGCCTAGCCCCCCGGACCCCCAAATCCCTCGCTACGCCATTGCTATCATTACAAAATGTTTCCTAACAATAGGAATATTTATTATCAATGATCAACGTTCAAATTTATTTAATCGTCAAGAGAACGAGTTACCATTTAACTCAAAACTGCGCTAAGTGATATCTTGACACTGAACATCATACCACTACAAGTTTGTTTATGGGAGTAAAACGATTGTCATGTCACTGTGGGTTTTCAAAACGTGTAATAAAAGACACCTTGTCGTTATCCGTTATCTTATCGTAGTCCAATTACGACACACACTATAGCGAGTCGCGGACTTAATCAATGGAACCTGTGAGAAGTTAGCATTTAAGATAATATTTAATGCGATTAAGAGTCCAACCTAATTCTAATCAGTTATTATAATTCGGAGCACTACTGAGGCCCTGGAGTCATGTGTTTGAGAACCGCTGTATACACCAGCCTCTCGGATCTCGTGTTGGCGGCATCAGGGCATCAGCAACAGACTTGTAGATGCGGTAACCCGATATCTCGCGAGAGCTCAGCGGTGAAAACAAACGATATTCGACGGATCGAATTATGTTAATTGGTGTCCCTAATCGTCTCGAGCTCTTCATGTATCCATTTACCACAGGTACGCTAATACGTGCCGCAGTGTCGTTAATGACACCCACCTGTTGCCGGCATGGACATTATTGAACACATATTTAGACCTGGCCAATGGAAAGGGTCTAAGCTGTGATGTCGACCGTCATCCGCACTTTAATTTTAAATATATATATATATTAAAGTTATAATTGTTTTTTTTAAAGAAGCACCCCTGCCTAGTACTAATATTAACATGGAAAATTGGGGGGGGGGGAATAGTGAACTATTGTTAAATGTTATATTTGACCCCATATGTAGTAAAAAAAAAGGTAAGATTTTGAGAAAGTGTATGTGTATCCCGTAGCTGTGACCGTAATGAATGTGTTTGTTATAATGTTATTCGTAAAGTCGGAGAGGTCACAAGAGATTAGAGATATTCTGATGCTATAATGTGTTCTTCAGTTTGAGCTGTCGGTGACCAGAATTGTGTTCGGTGGACATGGCGCCTTGCATTGCCTAGCAATATATTTTACTTATGTGACATACTTATGTTTTATTTGCATTCATTCAAGCTGTATAGTTTTTCATGATTGAACTCCAGAGCTAGAAATATTAATCGCTTGTATGTAGAAAGCGTGCGCATTTCTATTGTGTATAATAACTTTTTGTTAAATTCTAATTGAAGACTAGGAATTTTAAATTCCATTAGACGAAGGAAACATTTTGAACCAGTCTCCTTAGGTCCTACTGTGAGACGCAATTCTTAGGTACTTATGTGAGACGTTACTGAAAGTTTCTACTGTGAAACATACCTCTTCAGGTCCTACAATGCGACTTAATTCATAGATCATTATGTGAGACCTTACTCAAAGATCCTGCCGTGAGACATAATTCAAAGGTCCTACTGTGAGACAAAACTCAAAGGTCCTACTG
>MUZC01002846.1:127734-144803 GCA_002072015.1 Radix auricularia
TCAAAGGTCCTACTGTGAGACAAAACTCAAAGGTCCTACTGTGAGACAAAACTCAAAGGTCCTACTGTGAGACAAAACTCAAAGGTCCTACTGTGAGACAAAAATCAAAGGTCCTACTGTGAGACAAAACTCAAAGGTCCTACTGTGAGACAAAACTCAAAGGTTCTACTGTGAGACAAAACTCAAAGGTCATACTGAGAGACATAATTCAAAGGTCCTACTGTGAGACAAAACTCAAAGGTCCTAATGTGAGACATAATTCAAAGGTCCTACTGTGAGACAAAACTCAAAGGTCCTACTGTGAGACAAAACACAAAGGTCCCACATTACATCATATTTCTTCTATACTGCCACACACTATAGCAACAAGATGACGCGCAAGTGGATTACCAAGAAATCTTTCTGCCTATGGGTTGTCGTTTTGTTGATTCTACTTTTGGTCCAACCCTTGCGGTTGTTCATGTTCAGCCTCGTGCTGCCAACCACCTGGGTTGACACCGACAACCTCCACCTCTACCGGGTCATCAACGGCCAGCAGAAGTTTCGTGTTGACGAGCCCCCAGTGGTCAGAGAGACAGGTGTCGACTTTTTACAGGTAAGCTGTCTGTTACGTCCGCAAGTGTTATTAAACTCTCTAACTTACAATAAATGTTAGAGTAATGATTAAATGGCTCGTTTACACGGCACGTAACACACAAAGAAAAGAATGAACACAGTAACTGACCTTACAAAAATGTAATTTAATATAATGAAATACGTAACAGGTTACCACACGATACCTGTGGTAAGAATTAATTAGTATAATAATAACTTAGTAAATCTTAACTTATGAAAATAACGAACAATAACTATATTACTAAAGTAAAAAGGTAAACACTCACAAAAAGGTTGATAGCGTTGGCGTTTACAGTACAATGACAACAAACAGTGGCCAGCTTATAGCTCCTGCGATGAGTGCAAAAATCTCCCTGTCTTCCTTCTGTCTCTCTTCCTATATCTAATCTGCTTTCTCTTTATATAGTAAATCTAACCGAAAGTTCTGGATTTAACTTTAATGAGAAAAGCAGCCTGTTTCATAACTAACAGGGTCTCGAACATTCGAGGAAAATACAAGTAAACAAACCCAGGGTCGAATGGGTGGAGCTTCGGTGATGGACCCTTGACCTGTCAAGACCTGAATAGTGGGGGTGGGTGGGACAGAGTAATAAATCACGGTGACCCGTGTGCCGCCAGGGGGAGGGGTAGAGGTACCTAACACTGTCCAAACCAACAACCAATTACACTTTGAGAAGTTTCCCGTAATTTCCAGGGGGAAAGTTATTATGTCCATATATTGTTTATTAAACTCCAGCATTTTCCATTTAATCGAATATCTACAACAACTATGTGTTATCCAAAACATTCACGAAATCAAAAATATAAAAATTGCGGCTAAATAAAATTGTTCAGATATTTTGTAAAAAGATATCTGGTCTGGTAGTTAAATAAATACCGGTAAAAGCATATATGGTTCAAAAACAAATGCAAATACTCCTGCCGTTTAAAAATCAATTTTTTTACAAGAAAAAAAGAGTATGACTCATGAGTAGGTAACCTGTGTTGTATTTTAACATATTTTTGCCTATTACATCGAAAATTTCCTTTACTTTCATCGGTGATGTCGAATGTTTCATCCAATCCTTTTCTTCGTCAGATTATTTTCATGACTTATGACCTCGTCAATTTATATCCAACTATTATTTAAATTTATTATTTTATTTTAAATGCCACCATCGTCTCGTGTTTGTTTTGAAACAATTTAATCTATGGTTAACTTACCATCTCAACAGGTTAACCTTAGCAGGTTTGACGAGTTGGTGGAAACCCGCCGGGCTGCGTATGCGGCTTACCATCGCCAGGTTGACCACCTCCAGCAACGGCCCCACTGGGACGGTGATGTCAGAAAAAGGCTCCACACCCTCTCCGTCTTCCGGCCCATCATGACGCCCCTGGAATCGGCCAGCATCCTTTTCGCCCTCGAAACCTTCACCCGCGCCTGCGACAAGGCCCGGCTAGACTACTTCATGACAGAGGCGTCCCTCATGGGGGCCGTGCGCCACCACGGGCTCATCCCCTGGGACGACGACATCGACGTGGCCATGAGCGCGCGGCAGTGGCGCGAGATCCGCGCGGTCCTCGGGAGCATACGGGGCTTCGAGCTCTACGCCCCCGGAGACAGTCAGTGGAAGTTCTACATGGCGTCAGCAAAACAGTTTCCCGACAAGCCTTTCAAATTCCCTAACCTCGATATCTTCTTCTACGAGGAGGACGCCACGCACATATGGGCAGTGACCAAGGGGCTTAAGCATGACCTGGTGTTTCTGAAGAAGGATGTCTTCCCTTTGCAGCTGCGCCCGTTCGAGCATTTGACCGTGCCTGTCCCGTGCAACCTTGACCTCGTTGTGCACAGGTCACATGACCGGAACGAGTGCGTCACGCCGGAGTACGCCCACAAGACAAACACCAACTTCTTCTTCGGCGGGCGGGTGGCGGTCCACTGCCGGGTCCTCTACGACGTGTACCCGTTCGTGTTTTCAGGTCCGTCCCACATCCCGGGAATGGTGGATGAGTACCTGAAGGTCGGTGCTGAGTTGGTCCACAGGGTCACGCTGTCCAAAGGCTGCAACAGTTCCCGGGATTCGGTCACCTTTAAAGGTTGATCAAAGATGTGCCGGTTAATCACTAAAGCATTTCACAGTGGTGATGACCTCCTGGTGACATTATGAAGACATTATAAGGTGTGTTGGGATAGAGGATAGGATTCAATAGGATCAGTTTCACGAGGATGTGGGAACAGTCGACTGACCCAATCCTTACTGGTGAATACTCGTGATCTAATAAGTCTAATGCAGTGCTTCTCAAACGTTTAAGTATGGCGGACGGCAGGAATTTCTCCATAGCTCCAGGGACCAGAGCATTATTTTCGGCACCGGTCCGCGGACCACCATTTTGATAAGCACTGATCTATATAATATACACTTTAATGGACACGACACTTTTGTTTTAACAAGAGTTATCGCTGTTGAATACCCTTGAAGTTGTACAAGTTTTAAGAGCATAGACAGAACGTCACGTTACAGGGAGAAATAGCTTGACATTGCCATGGATTTTAAGTAGGGCTGTTATCGATTAAATTAAATTTAATCGTTAACTTTTGAAAAATTACCGAATAATTAATCGATAATTTTGATTAAAGCTAAAAGTAAAATGTATGACGTCATTAAACTAAAAATTTTAAAGGAAATAACAAAAACAATTCACATTGTTTTTATTTAGATAAAGTAGTTCAAATTAATGTCAATGAATCTAAATTGTCTTATAGTTAATTAAGTAAACACAATGTTTAATTGTTGATATCATTTATTTATAAAACAGCTTTAATTTTTTTAAATGGAGAAGTTTGTACTTAAAAAAGCAACTATTTTTAATTATTAATAATTGATTATTTAATGATAAATCGGTAGTATCATCGTTGTGTTTTTCCCTAATTTTAATCGCTATTTTATCGATTAAAATAATTTTAATCGATAAAACATTTTACCGATTCATCGAGAAATTAATCGATAATTTCCGCAGCCCTAGTTATAAGTAATACCACTACAACCAAACTGGACACTGCCATGGGTTATAAGTAATACCACCACAGTCAAACTGGACACTGTCGTGGGTTATAAGTAATACCACTACAGCCAAACTGGACACTGCCATGGGTTATAAGTAATACCACTACAGCCAAACTGGACATTGGTATGGGTTATAAGTAATACCACTACAGCCTAATCGGACACTGCCATGGGTTATAAGTAATACCACTACAGCCAAACTGGACATTGCCGTGGGTTATAAGTAATACCACTATAGGCCAAACTGGACATTGCCATGGGTTATAAGTAATACCACCACAGTCAACCATGAAGTAGGAAACATGCGTATGGACAAACTTCAAGTCTCAGCGCCCTCTAGTTTCAAAGATTATATGTTGCTGTTATTTTAATTAAGTTCACAATGATAACAAGTATAGATCATCCTTTGAATGTTGTCTTACCCCAAATGATTTCTTCCAGATAAATTCTTCATGCATGATTTATATGTTCAATTTGAAATTTAACTGGAAATTTAGTCACATTTTTTTTCATATACTCTTAAGTAATGATGAGCATAAGTAACTTTTACATAGTTTAAATAAATATGTAACCAGCCATATTATCTTATAGGTTCTTTATAAACATGTTGAAGACATTAATTCTGGACACTTGAGAATAGCGATTAAAGATTATTTACGCTCACATTCCTTAAAGACTCATTAATGAAACAGCCTATTTATTTGTCAGATAAAGACACATTGCTGATCCTTATGCAAGAACAAACACATACACGTTTTCTTTCTTCCCTCCGGTATTCGGGCGTGAAATGGGTTGCCTGAAAAAACCAGGACAGCCAACCCTTTATCGTCATTTAAAACTCTAATAAGAATACAGAACTAAACACAAACCATGGATATACCAATAATCTTCTGTACAGAAGGAGCGTCTGTAATATATCAGAAATGTAGTCATCTCTTTCTGTTTATTTATTATCAATGGATGTTTGTACAGGATGTGGAGTCTTAAAGACTGCGAGCAGATTTTTTTTTCTTTTTTCTTTTTTGTAAATAAACAGGGGGGGTTGCAGCGGAAACCTCAAACTTCTCTCATCGATCTCTACTGCAGTATCTTTTTTGGACATAGCGTCTTACTATATTTATTTTAAATGTACATCTTTCTAATATATTTTGGTTTTCTCAAATTTGGATGATGGACAGACTGAACATATATATTGACGATACTAGATCCAGAATGGGCCTATCTGAGGCGAGCGTGCCTCATAATGGTAAGAGCTATACAAAACAAACAGAAATCCTCTAGACCTATACAGACTATAGAGACATGGTGGTGTGAGTGATATGCCCCGTGAAGTGAAATATGAGAATTAAAGGGACGAAAAGTGGCATGGTGTGAGAAAACATTTAAGAGAGGGGATGATGGGTGGTGGCACTTCCTCCAGTGGACTTGTCCGCGTCTGTTCCTTTAATTCTGCCGATTCCTCTCTGAAAGGAAAAGAGCAGATTTCTGAGCGCAGACAATGTTCGGGCTATTAAAGACAACTGCATTTTTGTCGCATGCCAATTATAAAAACTATGAAAGCTTTGCACCTCTTTGTGACACTCATCTCTCTTTCTGTATACAGTCAATTTTGAAAGATTCGAGGTTTAGAATTAGAAGTGTCAAGACAGGACAAATTGGTCTGTGAACAAAGCCTGACATTGTGGACTGAACCTGACGTAGGTCATAGTGACACCTGGCTTATAAGGCAAATTTTAAAAATATTTAAAAAGTAAATAATAATTATTCAAGTGAAACTTGTCAGGAAGCTTGCTTTTGCTAATGGGCAGCGATCTGAAATGGAAACTACAGTTACATTAACCCCAGGGTCACAGTTGATGTCTTTCAATTACCAGTGGAAGGTCACAGTCAATTAAAAAAATTTACCCTTCTTTTCCAACTAAAAATTATTTTATTTCAGATTTGTATGTGTTCAGCACATTTTTCTTCACTTTTAGTCTTTATCTGTTAATTGTCATAACAAAATTAAATCTAATGATACTATTGCTGTTACCATTGAAGTATAATAAATATTTTGAAAAGAAAAAAAAAAAAAAGACAATGTTCGGGGTTATGGCCCTTACACTATATTGCGGGCAGTCACGTCATTCAAATAAACACTGGTATCCATGTAGACTCCATCCATGTTTTTGAGGCCTGTAGTCTATGGCTTTCAATGCGATTGAAGAATGAAGACCCCGCTGTTTACAGACACAGTTCCCCGGCTGTTTACAGAGACAGCTCCCCTGCTGTTTACATACTTTACAATCACTTTATAGATAGGCTACCCGGTGTCTCCAACTCAAGGTATTCATCAGGCTCACGTTTGGATGAATCTGAAGATACCCGTATGTTCTTACGACCTTTGGGATGAACGTCTTTATGTCCAGTGTGAGGTTAGGGGCCGTGTACCGACCAGCATCAAAGGTCTCGTTTGACGTCACATCGAATCGGCGTCAGGTCGTCTCAACCTCAAGGACCACAGACTTCACACGTAATTCGCCGCCGGGGTGCGGTGGGGTTTGGGGTGGCGAGCCATTGTCAAGGTCACGCCGTCCCGTCCAGGCTGTCCATCCTGCCGACAAGGGGAGAAGCATTGGGTCATCGTAATCGAATAGCCGGTCAGAGGATCAAAACAACACGTGCGGCCACTTGACGGTGTCGGACACTGGACAGTCATGGGATAAGGTCCATTCCACTGTCAGCCCGATATGAAGCTCTACGTGTAGAAATTAAACCCCTCCCCGTATCCAGATCTCTCTCTTCTTATCTTATTATAATATCTATTACAGACTCACCTTGTATACAGAAGATTATTGCGTCCTATAAGAAGTGACGCAGTGTTCACAGGCCACGGCTATATGACGCGATCCTATTCCCAGCGGCATTTCGTTTCCCTAACTTAACTAACTAGTGTCAGGAACCAAATTAGAAGGAGGAATAAACCTACAAGATATAGAAACAAAAATTAAAGCCAGGAGGATCAGACACATGGGACAGGCAATGAAGGATCACAAGGAACACTCACTAACACACTATTACATAGGGGTCAGACTGACACGTCTGACACCTATGGATAATAAAACGCCACATTACCTGGGGATGAGACTCCCCTCTTTTTATCAAACAAGCTTACGCGCCTTAAAAAATAACGAAAGTCTCATCAACAAAACAAACAAGGAAATCTACGACCACTTGAGAGATCGACAGAAAACCCCTAATCTTGAGAGAATCAAGTGGTTGATATATTTCAACAAGATAGAAATAGAAGATGCCTTCAAAAACTTACACATTAAAGAAATAGAACCTAGAGCAAGAGAAATAACCTTCCGACTAATTTACAACATGACACAAACGCCAGAAAGACCGGAACAACAAACACTCTTAAGACCGAGATGTCCACTCTGTAAATATTTGTTAATAGAGACAGAGAGACATCTGTTCTTAGAAATAAAAGAAATACAAAAATCCAAATCCACATTAACACAACTGATAGAAGCTGGAACATGCTACCCAGTAAACATATATAGGGCTATAACCCTAAACACTATATCTAAATCACATAACACAACTCAACATGTCAACACCCTACGACTTCTGGCGGAATATAGAAAGCACATTTGGCAGTGCAGCACTAATATAGCGTTCAATAGAAACAACTACACGGAACCTCTAATAGATACAATATTTAGAGCAAAAATTCAGAATCTAATAGAACAAATGTAATAGCAAAAGTAACTAAAATCAAAATATACCTGATAATTTAAATTAAACTTAATCAATAAAGAACATACTATATGCTCATGAAGTAAATAGATGTAAATATAGTATCAACTATGTGTAATTATAATTATAATGTAAGGGCCATAACCCCGGACAGTGTCTGCGCTCAGAAATCTGCTCTTTTCCTTTCAGAGAGGAATCGGCAGAGTAAAAATGAACAGGCACGGACATGTACACTGGAGGAACAGCCATCACCCTCTCTCTTATACTATATGTTTGCTCACACCATGCCACTTTTCGTCCCTCTCATTCTCACTTCACGGGGCATATCACTACCGCCATCATGTCTGTATAGTCTGTATAAGTATGGGTCGAAAGGATTTCTGGGTGTGTTTGTTGTTTAGCTCTTATGAGGAACGCTCGCCTCAGATATGCCCGGTCTGGATGCAGTATCGTCAATGTGTCTGTCCATCATCCAAATTTGAAAAAAAGAAAATTTCTTTGTAAGGCTTTCAGCCAAATATAAACGTGTGCATTTGAAATAAATAAAGTTAAACGCTATGTCCAAAAAGGGACTGCAGCGGAGATCGATGAGAGAAGTTTGAGATTTCCGCTGCAACCCCCACCCCCTTTTTTTAAAGAAAAAAATAGAGGAAAAAAGTATCAGGAACCAATTTTCCCGTATATTTGCAAAGAGTCTACTGACAATAACTTGTAGCCATCCACAATTAAGTTGATAGGGTCATTCATATGAAGTGACTCTATTAATAGTTTGTGAGTAGTATTTCATGTCTCTTAGATCAATTGTTCACATTTCGGGACAGAAACCGGAAAGAAATCAGTGATGAGAGGAGTTTGAGTTTCCCGCTGCCATCAAAGTTTTTTTTTAAATTTCTAATATGTTTTTAATTTAAAATTTTTAAAAAAAACGTAAAAAAACCCCACAAGTTTTTGACTCTAAATCCTTTATATACGAGACATAACTATGAGGATGTTCATTATAATACGCAGGGCAAAAAAAAATCCGAAAATACGAAATACTAGTTTTATCTTGTAAAACCTTTTTAATATAATGCGCACCGATCGTGAATATATTTTTAAAATGTATTGACAATAAAATGAGCCCCTCGTTGAGCGACAGGAAAGGTTGCTGAACATATTACGCACCACAACACTGAATCTAAAAAAAATAACATAATACATAGAGATACATAAAATAATTTTAAAATTCAAGAATTCTATTAATATCTATTCGATCGATCTGAAATTTTGATACATCATTTCTATTATCGGCATGAGTCTGCAAAATTTCAGCTCGCTAGCTTACGAGAAAGTGGGTTAAAAGTCGATTCAACGTTTTTTCGGCAAGCAAGCACGCACGCACGGTCGGTCGCACGGGCTCAGACACCACAAGTTAATATTAAGAATTTAAATTTTAACAAATACAAAAGCGAGTACTAAAATCAGAAAGTACGTGTCATTAATAAAGGTTTGCCGTAGGACAGATGGTAATGACACATTTACAATTAAAGACTAACGTTCTCCACAACATGCTCTTATTGTTTCAGGACAAAATTTTGGTAGGAATCCAATCAGGATTTTAGAGGGTAAATATGTTGTTCAAATAAACAGAGTGATATGCGGGCTTGAAAGGACGTCACAAAACAAGGAGCGTTTCTGAGGAAACAAATTTCTCAACGAAAAAAAAAAAAAGAAAAAAAAATTAAATAAAGTGAAATCTTGGCTTGGGTGTTAACAACAACCAGAAAGACTCATCATTGTTTCATAAACTAGACACAATTTTTATAACGATTTTAAAAAAAAAATTCACTCCAGTCTGTCTTAAACCAAAACTGCCTTAGGATCTTAATAAAAATAATTTAAAATCCTTTTTTCTAGAATTTAAAAACAAAAAATTTTTATTTAAAATTAATTAAAATAATAAAGCGAATTTTTGTGTGTTTCTTAAATAAAAATAAACAAATTATTGATTAAACAAAATTCAGAATCATTCTTCAATCTTCAACATCCAAAACTGTAACAATATTTGGACCGAAGTCAGTTGAGTTTGAACACTTGAAAATGTTCCTGGTCCCTGACTAAAAGGAGGCAAACGCTATGAATAATCAAACTTTGTATATAGAAGAAGAAAAAAATGTTCACATATTTTTTTGAGTACGGATTTTCCTCTGAATACTAAATACAATTAGATCAACGCCATCAGGTAAAATACGAAAAAGCTAAAATCAACAGCGAATCATATTCATTGGGTTTTTTCCTTTAAAAAATCAAAAATTATTATCCTTTAGACTTCTTTCTTTCTAAAGGTTCACCGACAAAACATCCCCGGACACAAAGGCCCCGACCGATGGGCTCCGACAAATGGGCCCGACATAACGGCCCTGGACTAATAGATGGGCTATTAGTAATAAATAAAATCAAATTTTATATTCTTATTTTTACTCACCGATTCAGTGTCAGGTTTAGTTCACAAGAAAAAATGATAATGACAGGAAGTCCAAAATTCAGCTGTCGAACTAGTTCTTAAGGCCAAAAAATTAAAATAAAATAAAAATAAATAAATATATATAAAATGACCACATTACTCCGCTACTTTACTCACTGCTTTGGCTATCGATACAAGCCCGAATTGATTACAATCTGGCCTTTCTCTGTCACAACTTCTTCTCTGACTCATCCCTTTCATTCTTTGAACTTCAGTTGTCAGCTCCGCTCTTTTGCAGACACGCGCATTCTCTATGTTCCTAAGACACGAACTAAAACATGTGGCGAAAGGTCATTCTCTTTTGCGCAGCCAAACAATGGAATTCTCTACCATTACACATCCGTAGTAGTCATTCAAGACTGCATTTAAGACGCATGTTTTCAAATGTATTTACAAAATTGATGAAACAACCTTTATTTTCATGATTAATGTAGCTTATGTGTAACGTACTGTCGTTTGTGTGGTTAGTATGATATGAATGTTTATTTAATTATTATATGTATGTTAGTATCTCCATGTATAGCGCCGTAGGCGTAAGCCCGATTTCTTGCTGGAATACAGCGGTATATAAATTATCCATTTATTATTATTATTATTGCATCACATGAATGAATGTAATAGCCTTTACTCGATATGGTTCAAGTCGTGGTTGTTTGTTGAAAATTTTTACAATTTTACCACTTAAGGGTGAAAAGGTGAACAAAAGCTTATAATGCAAAAACAAATGTTATTATTATTATTATTTTTAAAATGTAAATAATTTGTCTGGGCCCATTTTGACCGGAGCCGTTATGTCGGGGCCGTTTTGTCCGGGGCCGTTTTGACGGGTCACCTTTTCTGACCACTGGGCTCTAGTCAACATGAAACTTCTGTCGACCGTTGATGACCCGGTTGAAAACTTTAATAATAAAAACAACCCGTAAAAACAAAGTTTTTGACGGAACTAAAAGTATTGATTATGTTCAATATAATACGGACCGCGTGACAAACATTTACAGACTGAACGTGACAGACGCCTTTGTAGAGATACATAGAGATAAACTAATAATTCATTAATCTAATTACTGTACTTTCGATCGATCTTAAATTTCGATACAATGCATTGTAAGATGACACAAGTATATGTACAAAATTTCAGCTGGATAGGATCACGGGAAGTGGGAAATATTTGACTTTTTTTGTGTGCCCGATAACGACAGACAAAACGGATAAGTTAATATAAGGGATTTAAATATGTGAGATGAGACACAAAACATGGATAAACGTAGGACGCAATACTGTTCTGTATAGAAGGACCGTCTGTAAAGGATAAAATAAGAAGCTACTTTTACAAATCTAACCAATGACCTTTGAACAGACTATTGTCAATTTTTTAAGGCATCCGAGTTGTGTAGCATTTGGCGGCTGTTTTCAGCTGTCTGCTCTTCAAGTTGTTCATGCTTTACGTGTTTTCTTTATAAGAGTGGTAACCTTTCATGTGGAAAGAAAAAAACGAAATTAATTATGTATATCTTAAATATCACCAAAGCAATTTAAACACGTATTTATTTTTTATCACCAAAAACATTTTCATTTATTTTGATCAATAAGGGAATGTTATATCATTCAGGTCTATGTTAAATTACGGAAACTTCTTGGAACAAATGATAATTTAGTTTTTACATAAAACATAATTATTTTATATTCTACAAAAAATTACTTCAAATATTTCAAGATCATCTAAATTACCAACCATATAATTATTACTATTTTCGGCATCTCAAAATATACATATGAATTTTTTTTAAAAATAAATTTATTTATTTATTTATTGTGTGTGTGTGTTTTTTTTTTTAACAATGTGTCGCACATTCAGAGTGTATTGTTCCTTGACCGGGTGCATTGTTCCTTGAGTGATTCGTGAGTCACGCTACAGACTCACCGCCTGGGGTTGGTAACAAATAGGACACTTGTCTGGGAGCCTTAAGGAAGCTCTTCGTGCTTTATTTATTTTTTTATGTTGATGTTCTGGGCGAAGAAGGCAGAAGGGCCCACGTCCACACGTACTCAGTTATCTTGGGTCAAAATGTTCCAAACACCGGGCCTGCGCAATGGCTTATTTGGGGCAGGTTATGAGGGGTGGGTCCATCCTCGGACTGAACTTTTTTTTTTTCCAAAATTTTTATATAATGTTATGAGGGGCGGAATATTTGACAGCTATATTAGAGTGGGAGATACAATACATCACGTGACTTTGCTCCACCAAAGATAATTATTATTGTACTAAGATTATAACATTTGAATTTTCAAACAAAGGTTTGACAGGAATTTAGCCTAAATTAACCCAAACACTAATTATTGTATTCAATAGTTTAATCATTATTTCAAAACTTAACACAGGTGACAAACAGCGATCAAATCATAAGTGATATATAAATATAATATATATTTATTCATAGTGTAACAGTAACAGATGGATTAATTTAAAAGTTACACTCATTCCAAAATAATGTTTGTTGTTTAATTTGATAAAGTGAGGTGCAAATACACTCATGCTAGGCAGAAAAGATAAAATTATAAAATTTAAAAAATAAGTATTAATTGAATAGGGTTTTGGCATGGGTAAGCTAATAAGTTTTAGCTTTATTTTCGTGGTTTTTTTGTTTTTTTGTTTTTTTTGTTGTTTTTTTTTTTTTGTTTGTTTGTTTGTTCACTGACGAAGGCTTTTTGCAGAAACGTTCATTCTTTACCAGGTTAACCATATTCTATTACTTGACTAATATTTTCTGCTTTTTTATTGTTGAATCTCCATATCTTATATTAGTCTAGTAATATTTATTTTTAAAAATACTTTTTAAAACGACAAACGAAATATGTATACATTTTAAAGAAGGCAATTAGCTAAGAGGCAAGGCCGCAAGCGCGTCTTTATTTCTCAGAATATTTTTTATTTTTATTTAAAATTTAATTAAATAAATTATTTTAAAGAATTTTTGTTTTATAAAAATTAATAACTGGTTGTGATGTCGATTTGATAAAAATTAAATGATTAAATAAATTAGTATGCCTACCCCCTCCCGCCTCCCCCCCAACCTGTGCTGCTTCCAGGTGCTGTACTGTAAGAGGCTGCATCAGACAAACAATATATTATAGTGTATTCCTCTGTCTGTATACATATGTAATACACATTCTGACGGGAAAAATAGCTAGGAATTAAAATTTTTTTTTTTTTCGATTTTGTCTTTGTAATTATCAGGGATCACTTTAAATGATTTTAAAAATCATGTTTTTGTATAATACTAAGGTAAACTTCTAGTAAAAAAAATAATTCACATACCTTTTTTAATTAAAAAAAAATAACAAAACTTATTATGTTTTACATTTATCCTATTATTTGTTGGGGTACACATTTTGTCTTCTCTAAACAAACAAATCAATGACAAACTTACCTCATGGTCATGATACATTTCGTCCCGGACCTTTGGAATAACTTTAAATGTCTTCACATGATTTAACTTCCTATTGTTAATACTTTTATAACTGTTATCAGTAAGTTTAAGAAGGGCCTTCATTTAATTTATAATTTTGTGAATAATCATAATCATAATCGAAGTCATTGTGTTTTCATACAATTAATTAAGAAAGAAGTGTTCTTACAAAATATGTCCATTCAATTTTTTTGGTGTTGTTATTTTGTTTAAGAATTCTGTCAACATATTTAAAGTTGAAATTATCATAACGTGCAAAGATTATGATTAAATCTGTACTTCTTCCCAGTTTGTCTGAAACGGACTATACCCTACCTCATCCTGCAATGCCATTGGTGAGTCAGCCGCTAACTTGATTTGCTGCCAAGACTTGACAGCTTGTCTGTCGCGGTGTGGGCGTTTACCTAACCGTCAAGCCTGCGGTTCATGAGATTTTCATGGCCTCGTTTTGAGCTCCTCTTTCGTTTCCTTTTCTTTAAATTTATATTCACCCTGGTGAGAGGAAAAAAAGAAGAGAGAAAAGACAAAACGGAAAAAAACCAACCGAAGTAGGTCATGCTACAGCACGGCTGTTCAAGGGCTGTAGGTGAACTATTTACGCGTCGGTGTTATTGGTTGAATGCGAAGGCTAACACCCTCGCCCTGGTCGGACTTGGCAGACGGCCCAGTGCAGGGGATGGTAGGAGGCGAAGAGGTTTGGAAATGATCTGCCAGCAGACGAGAAACGAAACGAAGGAAATGGCGCGACTAATCGTAAGAGGGGGGAGGGTTGGGAATTTTTCAAAGCAACTATGTCATGTTCTTTCTTTTTAAAAATTTATTTACGCCACTGGGTAGGGGGGAGGAGGCATGCTGTGAAGGAGGAAAGCAGATAATAGATCTCCTTCCTCCAAGTAGTAGACAGATTGGCAGAGATAAATTTCGCGCACGGCTTCACCATGCCGGTCGAATTGGGCTACGTCTACAACACCCCACAGCAGCATTTGGTGGCCATAAGTCCCTCAACGTTGCAAGGTTTTTGTGGGTTTTTTTTTTTAAGGAGCTAGGCTCACAGCGGAAGTAAGGTATCGTGATAACGTCAGGAGATGCCTGCACAAACTCCACATTACCTGCAAAGAAATTTTAGTTTTATGGCTTAAGGCTTAAGGAGTTGTGTTTTTTTCCCTCTTCTCCCTGCCTCTCTTTCACCCTAAAATCCAGCAGGCGGCCTCACTTTCGTCTTAATGTTAGGCGTGTCACGATGACACAAGATGTTTTATAGATTTATGTAAACTTAAGGCACTAGGCATAGGCCTAGGCCTATACTTATTGATTTTTGGTGGTGTTACACAACCTGTACAGTACAGTATGGTGTACGAAATGATTGTAATCTCTATAAGGCCATCAGCTCACATAATACTTATCTGGATATTCTCAAAGGCATTTATACATTTGTTTATATAGCCTAATATAAATAATATGAACGTTTTTTTTATAAAAATATTGATATAGTAATAAATTGAGTGTTTTATTTGATTATATATTTTCAAGTTGCCAAAGGTTTCATAGCCTGATGACAGAAGTAAAAAACTATTTAAGTCCTATATCATAATTATAGATTTATAAAATTAATAAAGCGAAATCGCAGATAATGAGTATTGAAATTGAAGACTTGCATATTAATGTATACTTGATACACTATTTCATATACATTAGCTAACATTGTAACCTTTTTTTTTTTTAAATCTACCATTCACAGATGACAATTCAATATAGTTTTTTTTTAAATTTAAAAATAAATCTTTATACTGTTGCCTTAGTAAATTAATCTTCAGTCCTCCAAACCACGCCCCCTTCTGACACAAAAAGTCATACAATCCCAACTAATGAGTGTTCCTTTGATTTAAATTTAAAGCGTCACTCGAGAATTTACAATTAATCCAAACTAGTTGGACATGTGAAGTCGATTTATTTTTGCCGTGACGTCATAATCGAATACACCTTGACAGCAGAGACTGTGCACGCCTACCCCAAGCCCCAAGGAAGCCCTAATCAGGGCTGGCTTTAGGCATAGGAAAACTAGGCAGCCGGCCGCTTAAGGCCTCCGATTAGTCTCATCATCAGTGGCAGCCTCGCACAAGAACCATTCCATGTTTAGTATTTTATTTTTCTATTACATATATGGCCACCAAATTCACTTCGCCTAGGGCCTCCAATTCCCTCAGACCCAGTGGCGTCACTAGGGGGTGCGGTGGGGACGGGCCGCCCCGGGTGACACCATCCCAAGGGGTGAAACCAAAATGTAAAATTCTGTATGTTCCTGTTAGTTGCAGCTGGAAGACTCGGGGGAGATCTATGGGGTTAGTCGTGAAAGGGTGATACCATGATCTATCGCCGCGGGTGACGCCCACCCTAGTGACGCCTCTGCTCAAGCCGGCGCTGAGCCCTTGGTTAAATAAGTTGATGGCGCTGATAAATTGTTATTGAAGGCGATCCTCTCCTGTCATTATATCAGTTCATACAAACAAAAGAAACTTCCACAAATCAGCACAGCCAGAGGCGTGCTCTATATTTTTCATTACTTTTTTCATTTACCCAACCCCGAGGTAGGCCTGTCAACGGGTACCCGGGAACTTCATTTATGTACGGCCCCTAAGTGGTCGGCCTTGTGGCTACTGTGTGAATTGAAGTGCAAGGAAGGTGTCTATGTAGCAGTGTATAGCGGTCATGACGGGAACATTATGCGATGTTTCGAAAGGGTAACCCGGGTACACGTCAGAAATTTGGATGGGTACCGGGCACCATCTTTTAACAATATTTACAGCCCTACCCCCAGCCGCCAAATTTTGACCCCCCCACGTTCCCCTCAGACCCATCATAGTCACACCTCTGTGAACGTGTTGGACCCGGAACTGCTTTATCGTTGAACGTTCTAAAAAAATAATTTAAAAATCTTCCTCTAGACTCTAGAGTCTGCCCGAAATTATTTGAGTACAAAAGGTTGGTGGTAACATTGCAAGAAACATGTACAATATACACACGTGCAAGATATATGTGTATAATATAATACGTACAATATACACACGTAACACATAGAATATACATACGTCACACATACATATACACACGTGCAAGATATACATGTATAGAGGGAGAGAGAGAGGGGAGAGAGAGACAGAGAGAGACCGGGAGAGAGAGGGAGAGAGAGAGGGAGAAAGAGAGAGGGAGAGAGAGGGGGGAGAGAGTGAGGGAGAGAGAGAGGGAGAGGGAGAGAGAGAGAGGGAGAGAGAGAGAGGGAGAGAGAGAGGGAGAGATTGAGAGAGAGAGAGAGAGAGATTTAAATGGCTTATTTATTCCATGTTGTTGTTATTATTATTATTATTATTTTTAATTTTAATTTTATTTTTTTAATTTTTAAAAGCATGAATGAGTCGTGCTTTAAAAACCATCGAGCCATTATTTATAGATATATGAGTGTGCTTATATGTGTGCGTGAAGTTACAGTTGCGTTGGGTATTTTTTGTTTGTTTTTTTTTTACTTGTGTTTTTTTTTGTTTTTTTTTCTGAAACAATACCACACTGTGTGTTATCATATACCGGAGCTTTGCCCATGTCAACGCCAATAAATTATGCCCCTGAGTCACCACTCAGCCAAGCTCCATCGTATGGAATGAGAATGTTTTTGTTTTTTTTAAATCTTTTTTTTTTTTAAAT
>MUZC01002846.1:144837-156746 GCA_002072015.1 Radix auricularia
ATCTTAATTTTATTTTTTTTCGTGTGGGGGGGGGGTATTTTTATGGAACTAGTTTTATAAGGAAGGATGAATTGAGATATTTGATATACGCCGCGTCGTCGTGAATAAAAAACAAACAACAAAAACAAACGTCTGTTGGGGATTAAAATAATTACACTTAATGGCCATACATGACATTGTCAAACGATCTCCGCTACAGAGGTGCTCAAACGGTTTCTGTGTCTTAAATCTACACAATGGCTTAAGATAACAAACAAACAAACAAAATCAAAATGGCTATAAGACAGACCAGAAAGTATACTTGGGTGATTTGTTAAAGACAAACCAGAAAGTATACTTGGGTGTTGTGTTAAAGATAGACCAGAAAGTATACTTGGGTGATGTGTTAAAGATAGACCAGAAAAATACTTGGGTGTTGTATTAAAGATAGACCAGAAAGTATACTTGGGTGTTGTGTTAAAGATAGACCAGAAAGTATACTTGGGTGTTGTGTTAAAGATAGATCAGAAAGTATACTTGGGTGTTGTGTTAAAGATAGACCAGAAAGTATACTTGGGTGTTGTATTCCCCGATTCGTAAAATGTTTCGTCCCCGACTAATAAAATTTTAATTCTCCAAATCGTAAAATGTTCCTTTCCCGAATCGTAAAATGTTCCGTCCCCGACTCATAAATGTTCGTTCCCCGACTCTCAAAATGTTCCTTCCCCAACTCATTAAGTGTTTTCCCCCCTATTCTTATAGTTTCATCAAACTTATTTCCCAAATGAATTGACAAATTTGTTACTGATGCTGTTCTGAGTCAGAGATGGTGCGTGTTAAAGCTACAACATCACCAAAACTATCTAACTCAAACCACTAACTATATGTTTCACAACCCCTAAACAAATGGCTCATGCTGTTCCCTAACAAAGTGACCCAGACACGTAAGTCTATGACTGATCCCAATAATTCTATGACTCGGGCTAAAAAATCCATGACTTAGTTTGACCAGGGGTCTCCAAATTTTTATGCTGGAGGGCCGCATTAACTGTCAAAACAGCAGTTTGGGGGCCGATTACACACTAGAGGTCCTAATAAATATAAGAAAGAAATAGTAGAAAGCAAAAATAGTAAATTTATTGGAGATTAAAAGGTCTCGAGGGGCCGGATGAGAGAGTCTCGCGGGCCGCATCTGGCCCGCGGGCCGTAGTTTGGAGACCCCTGACTTAGACTGATAGTTTTATGAATTAGAATTAGACCTTCATCTCTATGACTCAGACACGTGGAGCTAACAAAAAAATCTTAGTCGGTTATTTGTCGGGGATAAATAACGTCAACTTTATTGTAAGCTATAGTATAACGTACCTTTGCACACTTCGCACTTGCCCCACATTGTCGTACCTAATTGGTGTTTGACGCCTTTCAATTAAACTGGCCCGGCTCCTTGCTGGGATACATCACTGCAAAAATTATCAATTTATTATTATTTATTATTATTATTAATATTATTATTACATGCTAACGATTGAATCAGAGCCGGCCTAAGGGAATTGGAGGCCCTAGGCAAAATAAATTTGATGGCCATAAATGTAATATATTTTTGTAAAAAGTATTGAAAAAAATCTTGTGCAAAGCCACAACTGGTGATGCGACTAATCGGAGGCCCTTAGCCGGCTGCCTAGTTTGCCTATGCCTATAGCCGGCCCTGATGGAATAGAGTGTATGCGGGTTCTAAATAACTTAGAATTGTGCTTTTACTTATTAATCTATTCATTATCGTTCAAACTTTAAGTATGTATCCAAACCATGATCCAGGTTTAGATAGGTCACGTGGATTGTCAAATGATTAATTCATTAGAAGCGGAACAGCGTCAGTTGGTCTCCTCTAACGGAAATTGAAGGATGTTTCACGGACTGTTCGTATCTCATTGTTGATATGAGAATCCATAAAATACTAGAACATTTGTACTGTTATTGAAATCGTAAAACACGAAACCTTTTAGAACCACCGAAAAGCTGTTATAGACAAAACTATTTCACTACCGAGAGACACCACGCGGCTATTTTCTAATTGCGAGCAAGGTTATTGTTGATGCAACTCGGCTGCTTGTGCACTGTGGCGACGGATAATTGCCTTCTTATGAGCCAAACGAATGACGACTAGATTAGAATTAAGATGCAGTCCTCCCCTTCCCACTACGTGTGTCGATGTATGTAAATATCAAGTGCGAGGATGTTTAAATAAGAGTTTAAGGGCTTCGAATAATGAATGGGGCTACAAAACGCAAGCCTATTGCGTCATTTCCATCTATTGTACACATGATATTATAGACGCGTCATTTCCATCTATTGTACACATGATATTATAGACACGTCATTTTATCTATTGTACACATGATATTATAGACGCGTCATTTTATCTATTGTACACATGATATTATAGACGCGTCATTTTATCTATTGTACACATGATATTATACACGCATCATTTCCATCAATCGTACACATGATATTATAGATGCGTCATTTCCATCAATTGTACACATGATATTATAGATGCGCCATTTCCATCAATTGTACACATGATATTATAGATGCGTAGTTTCCATCAATTGTACACATGATATTATAGATGCGTCATTTCCATCAATTGTACACATGATATTATAGACGCATAGTTTCCATCAGTTGTACACATGATATTATACACGCGTCATTTCCATCAATTGTACACATGATATTATAGACGTGTAGTTTCCATCAGTTGTACACATGATATTATACACGCGTCATTTCCATCAATTGTACACATGATATTATACACGCGTCATTTCCATCTATTGTACACATGATATTATAGACGCGTCATTTCCATCTATTGTACACATGATATTATAGACGTGTAGTTTCCATCAATTGTACACATGATATTATAGACGTGTAGTTTCCATCTATTGTACATATGATATTATAGACGCGTCATTTCCATCTATTGTACACATGATATTATAGACGTGTCGTTTCCATCAATTGTACACATGATATTATAGACGCGTCATTTCCATCTATTGTACACATGATATTATAGACGCGTCATTTCATCTATTGTACACATGATATTATAGACGTGTCATTTCATCTATTGTACACATGATATTATAGACGTGTCATTCCATCTATTGTACACATGATATTATAGACGCGTCATTTCATCTATTGTACACATGATATTATAGACGTGTCATTCCATCTATTGTACACATGATATTATACACGCGTCATTTCCATCAATCGTACACATGATATTATAGACGCGTCATTTCCATCAATTGTACACATGATATTATAGACGTGTAGTTTCCATCAATTGTACACATGATATTATAGACGCGTAGTTTCCATCAATTGTACACATGATATTATAGACGCGTAGTTTCCATCAATTGTACACGTGATATTATAGACGCGTAGTTTCCATCAATTGTACACATGATATTATAGACGCCTCATTTCCATCAATTGTACACATGATATTATAGTCGCGTCATTTCCATCAATTGTACACATGATATTAAAGACACGTCATTTCCATCATTTGTACACATGATATTATAGACGTGTCATTTCCATCAATTGTACACATGATATTATAAAAGCTTCATTTCCATCAATTGTACACGTGATATTATAATCGCGTCATTTCTATCAATTGTACACATGATATTATACACGCGTCATTTCCATCAATTGTACACATGATATTATAAAAGCGTCATTTCCATCAGTTGTACACATGATATTATAGACGCGTCATTTCCATCAATTGTACACATGATATTATAGACGCGTAGTTTCCATCAATTGTACACATGATATTATAGACGCGTCATTTCCATCAATTGTACACATGATATTATACACGCGTCATTTCCATCAATTGTACACAGGATATTATAGACTCGACGCTACAAAATATAAACATCAACAAGATCATCGCAGATGTCTCGTGTTAATCGTGGTGTAGACGAGCGATTCTCAAAGTGGTGGTCTCCGGACCGGTGCCGGTTCGCAGAAGTTATCGAGGAAAGACAGACAAATATAATCACAACACCTTTATTGCAACCATTGATATCAACCTTTTAAAATACGTCATTTTTTCGTTAATACTGCAAGGACATCAGGGCCGTTGTCGGCACTCAAAGAGACAGTCGACCCGTAGAGGTTGATGAGGGGGCCAACTGAGGCAGAACGGGAGCGAGTCCAGAAGGTCAGTAGACTAGAGGTGCGAAATGTGACGTTCTGGCGCAAATTGTTATCTCGGTTGAATTGTGAAATCAAGGAATAGTCGGCCCGCGGAAGACCAGAGGTGCGAAAATACCCCACGGTAGATTAAAGATTGACCACACGCCCAGGGGGGCCTCGATGGTGGGGGGAAATAGGTAAGTGTTGGGGGTTTCACCAGAGATGGTTATGTCACACTGGCTCCAATTACGTTTTGTCTAGGGGTGGTTCCAGATGACTGACAGTTGACTTCGGACAATAGAAATTTAAGGGTGGAGACTGACGGGTAATTAAAACTTTAGTGAAAGTAGAGAGATAATAGTCTCACGAGCACGGAGATTCTTTACAATAAGCACATTAAATTTTTAAAAAAACCTAATAAAATAGATAAAATTTCGCTAGCACGTCAGTACAGTGAAAATAGTACCCCTGGTGCTATGGAAAATAATTCTGCTAGTCCACCACACTAAAAAGTTAGAGAAGCACTGGCACTGGCGTAGACTGAAGAACTCAGCGTATCTGTTCGTGACAGTTTTGTATGTGTGTGTGTGTGTGTGTGTGTGCAAACAAACATACGCAAGGCGCGCATACGCAACACACACACACACACACACAAACAAACAAACATATACATGCAAACACGTACACAGTACACACGTGTTCACATAGCACGAGAGACGTGCGTGCCTGACATTGCTAATCTACATTCAATGATGCGTATTTAGATTAGGTGAAGTAAGTTCGAGTTTATGTTAATGCCACTTTCAAAAATAAATGTAAAATATGGGAGTGACTCGTCGAGGGCTTTTAAAGAAATATCTACAGGGAACAATAGAATGAGTCGTTCCCTTTACATTAAAATCAAAATATAAGGATGGTCAGTTTCTGACTGTAGGAGTCCATGTCGTCCAGTCGTGTGGAATAGCTATAAATCTCATAGTAAACACATGCATTTTTGTTTTTGTTGTTGAAAATCTTCCCCGTATTTCACCTCTCTATGACACTCTATTTTCCTTGCACACTGATGGCGAACCCAAGTGCCACGCGTGCCACAGGCGGCACGGAGAGCCTCATCAGCCGGCACGCAACTAAAATATTATTTCCTTAATCAAACCACTTTGCTGGCACTTCGTGTTGGTACTTTGCTATATATAAGTAGGTTTTAATTGAATTTTGGACACGCAGACCCAAAAAGGTTCGGCATCACTGTTCTAGCAGGTATGGGGGGGGGGGGGTTAGGGTGGTCAACTTCGGTTAAGGGGGCGGCATTTATCAACAAAAACAAAGGTCGCGTTATCGGCCAATACATGACTATTTTTGTTTATAGATGCAAAGCTGTCCTTATGTACATTGATCATTGATGTTACTGCAGAGGCGTCTCAAAGGTTGGTGTTACCCGGGGCGGTAGCTCATGGTGTCATCCCTTCATAACTTACGGGCCGTCCATAAATCACGCAACGTGAGATTGCCGATTTTACCCCCCCCCCCTGCGTCATACTTTGTCACAAAAACTTAGACCCCCACCATTTTTTTCCACAAAGCTTTGACAACCTCCCTCCTCCATAAGCCCTATTTTCTAAATAAAAATTAGCCTGTTGCAAATTATTTTTGTCACTTAAATATGTATTTAGTGTAAATCTGCACTCTAATATCGTAACACGCGTGAAGCTAATGAAAACGTCATTAAATATTTTGTAAACAATCAAATATTTTAGTGAAACATTTATTCAAAGTTGTGCATTTTTTATGTGACGTCACATTTTTAAAACACACCCACGTCATACATCGTCGCAGATGCGTGACCCACTCCCCTATGGCGGATTAAAGGGAGTGGGCTGAACCGGCTAAAGCCATGTCCCCCAATGATTTAAATGTTATTAGAGTCTATAATAAAGATGGCGAAATGTTTGTATGAATCCCTGAAAATGCCTCAGACAGTGACACGGTAATGCTTCAAATATGAGTAGGAAGTATAACAGAGCCCAGGCTATTGGACGTGAGAAATGCAGTGTTGCTCATTATGTGCCGTTCACAGCTCATTCCCTTAATTTGGTTGGTAAAAGTGCAGCAGGTTGTCCTGCTGCATTCAGATTTGTTTTGTCTTCTGAAAAATCTTTATAACTGGCTTGTTGCATCTACTCATCGTTGACAAGTACTTCAAAAACACATGAAATTGATACCTGTTAACTAGCCTTGTGTGACACAAGATGGTCAGCCCGACATGAAGCTGTAAGGTCTGATAATAAAACATATCATGATAATATTGCAGCACTTAAAGAATTAGCAACTAACAAAATGTTGACTTGAAGCTGGAGTATTTCGGAAGGAACTTGAACAAGTTGAAGTCGCAATTTTACTTGAAATTCGGGAAAGCATTTTGGAAAGATTTCAGAAAACGAATGCATCTCTTCAAGAGCCGAGAATATCTTTGACTTCAGCAATGCATTTGAAGGGTCTCATTGAGTTTTTTTTAAAAAAAACAGCATTCTTAATTTGATTCTAAAGAAGACAAAAGAAAGGACAAGTCCGTGGAAAAAAAAGAGAATAAACAATCTTCAATAATATCAAAAAGAGAAAGTGTCAGTTTGATAATGGGACATCACCAAAACGGTATTTCTGGTAATCATTGACAAACTTTCTTGAGCCCTACAACATCGGTTATAGGCGCATATAAAGACATCCATGAGAAAATTGGCTTGCATACAAACCTAACTGAGCTCAGCCATGACGTCATCCGATGAGCAGCAGCCAAGTTAATGGAAGAATATTCAAGTGATTTCTAAGACTGCTTACCTTCAGAAATAGTTCAATTTTCAGAGCTCATAAAAAGTTATTGTCCAGCCCCAGGCTCAGGGTTAGGAAAAGGAAGTAGCAGTTTGCGAAACTCTAAACACGTTCACAGAGCTAAAAATATTGCTGCTTTTGAATGAGCCAAATTTTACACAGTTCTCTACAAATGTAACATAGCACTTCGCATCGATCTCTCAAACATAACATCAAACTGCAGCAGAGAGCGATCATTTACAAAATTAAAAAAATATTTATTTTTTTAAAAACCGTAAAAAAACAAGTTTTTTTTACTATAAATCCTTTATGTACGAGAAATAACTATAAGGATGTACATAATAATACCAAGGGCAAAACAATCCAAAAATACAAAATTATAGTTATGTCGTGTAAAAAAATGCTTAAGATAATGCGCACCGATCGTGAATATATTTTTAAAAAGTAATGTCAATGTAATGCGCACCTTATTGCGCGACAGGAAAGGTTGTTGAACATAATACGCACCACAACACTATCTAAAAAAATTAACATGATACATAGAGATAAGTAAAATAATTTTAAAATTCAATAATTCAATTACTGTCCATTCGATCGATCTGAAATTTTGATACATCATTTTTATCATCGGCATGAGTCTGCCTGCAAAATTTCAGCTCGCTAGCTTACGAGAAAGTGGGTTAAAAATCGAATCAATTTTTTTTCGACAAACATGCACGCACGGGCTCAAACAAGTTAATATAAAGGATTTAACAATGAGTTAGAATTTGCATGGGGACAACTAAGACTGATATGCTCTCTCTAATGAGCATTAAAAAGGAAATATTGTAAGCTTACTTAGAGCTTTACTGACTTGATTTATAACATCGCAATGAGAAAAATTCGCCAACGAAAGTTGTAGATTGAAATAACATTAATGATTTTTTTATGTATGTTTGATAGAGAAAATAATTAGTTACCTCATAAAAAAACAAATGTTTAAAAAGCAAAACATTAAAAAATACGGAATAAAGCGTAATATTAATCTTTATGGGGGCGCGTTCGTAACCACAGAGCAGCGTAAGTCTGGATGAGACCGTCGTAACAGCAAGACTACTCAGACTACCTGTAGATAAATATGCATACCTATGCTTACACGCCTTTAATTAATATAAATAAAGCAAAATATAAACTCAAAGACATTGAATTAATAATTTTGTTCTAAAAAAGTAACAACAAAGAAAACCCATCTTTTGATTTTTGGGGGGGGGGAGAAAAATCTTACTCCCCCCGCCCAACTGTGGTGGAAGGAGTAGTGAGGTGGGATTCGTCCATGCTGTCGGTGTATTTCAAAGTCCAAATGACTTAATATCCTTTAAAACATGCCCAGCCTTTTTAAAGATCTCTCTGCTGTGACTTTTTTTTCTTCTCTTTTGGCTAATTTTTTAAAAATGTTGTTTGTGTGTTGGGACCTTTTTATTATTGCAAGTTAACTGATATGTTTTAAATTAAAAGTTTTCACTTGTAACGTATTTCATTGTATTTCTTCATTCCTTTCTAGTTAAAAGAAACGTGTCTTCTTTTTTTTTTTCTGACATTAAATCGAACACAGTAAAAATGTTTGACTTGAGTGTCACCCCAATGATGGTGTCACCCGGGGAGACCCGCCCCCTTTACGACGCCACTGTATTACTGCCTCTTCTCTATTCTTTCTCCTTTAATCTCCATGCCCCCTTCTCTATTATTGTTTTCTTGTCATTTTCTCTTCTCTCTCCTTAAGTTTACCCCCATACTCTCGTCACTGTATCATTCCACCGCTCCTTCCCTCTTAAAATATGCATTTTATCTCTTGCTCTGCTAGCACTATCTCCCCTTGCTTTTATTCTTGTATCTCACGGCACTTCATTGGTTGTCGACAAGTCATTCCTAGAGGAAGTACGAGACTTCGATTAAACGTTTGGTGAGTGAATCAATTTTCGGGCTTCGTTCTTGGAAACAGCCAAGAAGATGAAATGTGCGTGCTTATGTGTGAGTGTGTGTGAAATGTAGAGAGAGAGAGAGAGAGAGAGAGAGATAGAGTTTGTGTGTGTGAGAGAGAGAGAGAGATCGTGTGTGTGTGTGTATGAGAGATGTAGAGAGATAGAGAGAGAAAGAGAGAGATCAGGTGTGCACATGAGATATCTATATAATAATGCGCCTAAGCGCGTCCGTCAGTCAGAAGCCCCTATACCACGCAACTCTTGATTACTTTTTTAAAATTGAAAATATAGACGTAAAAATCATAATGATTTTGGGTTTGAGATTAACAGAGGGTGTGCTTTTGCGCGCCGTAAAAAAACAATAAAGTGGCGTCATGAAGCTTTTATTATATTAACTTATTTGATGTTACTTTTTATCTTGATTATAATCCGAGTGTGTGAATATGCATGTGTGCGAGTGTGTTTATGTGTATGTGTGTATGAGCGTCTAGGTGTGCGTGTGACTGTGTGTTTGTATTAGTTGTGAAATAACGATTTATTTCATAGATTGATTGCTAAAAGTGAAATTAAATATTGAAAAGACGTTACCACGTAATCTTTTATGTATAGTTAAAATTATGCACTGGATTATGAAAAATTCCGTTAATTTTATGAACACAAGTTTCTGCCGATGCGATCTGCATGGGTGCTTGAATAAAAGATAACAGGAAATCATTGAATGTGACTTAGAAAACTGTTAATGAGAAAAACAATCTCCAATGATTTTTTAGAGATGGTTTTTACTTTATGTTTGATTTTAGAAGAAATGAGCCCTTGCAGTGTAAAAATTTAAGCCCAAACCTTGCGATTCAACGCGTGTATTTTAAAAAACAAATAGACAATATTAAAAAATCTTTCCAACCCTACACATCCCAATCACATAAGAATTAAACAGCGCAATAAAAATAAATCTAATTTGTCCTAAATAAAGGTCATACATCAACTATAAAGTAATGGATTTTGTGGAATATTTGGTAGATTAATGAAAAAGCTTACTTTAAAAAAAAACTTATTGCTAGAATAATGCAATGTTATGGCACGTGCTATGGTTAAAACTGTAGAGTTGTCTATTGGTGCATGTTTGTGTGTGTGGGGGGAGGAGCTATGTGCGTATGTGTGTGTGATTTGGTTATTTCTATGTCTGTTAATGTTGCGTCTCTAACATGACAATCAGTATTTAAAAAAGTATATATACAAACAAAAATAATAATAAATTTCTACGGTAAAGATAGAAAGGGGTCGAAACGTCCAGGGTCGAAACGCCCTAGGGTCCAAAAGTCCCTTGGTGAAACTGTCCGGGATCGAATCGCCCCGGGGTCGAATCGACCCAAGTCGAAACGACCTTGGGACAAAACGTCATGTGGTCAAACTGCAAGGGTCGAACAGTCCGGGGTCGAATCGTCCGTGGTCGAGGTGTCCAACCCCCTAATACTAAATAATTTTTGCACAACTAAAGTAAGCAAGCAGGGTACATTTTCAGCTCAAACCTTGCGATTTAAGTTGTTTCTTTAAAACAAATTAACTTATACATACCTTAATTTGGCATCAAGATTCACATAATTAATATCTGACCCATAAAATAATACTATTAATTTGACTAAGGCAATGCTAAGCCTAAAAATAGAAATAATGTTTTGTAGAGCTTTTCCCATGAAAAAAATATTCTTATAACATGTATTTTACTCAAAGTCCTAACGAATGATGAAACATCCATTTTTAAAAATTGGGTACGTTTCTCGAACAATACGGTTGTATGACATACGCTTTAGGTAAAAACTGTTCTTTAAGGTGTAAATATATCAAGTGTAAAGAAATATCACGGGTATTATGACTTATAAGTATGATATAGCATAAGAAAGTGTGTGTTATGTCGAAAAAAAACCCACACTAACAACAACTCATTTTGTGCCAAGTTGTTTTGAGTTTATTAGATGAATAGTGTACAACGGGAATAAAGATTGATATAAATTAAATTGTTACTATTAGAAAAAATGTGTGGGAATATAGAATGATTGACATAACATTTATAAGGAGATCAATTTCTCACCATTGTCTTAAAAGCAGCATTGTTCTTATGTTTTTATAGACGTTAAAGGAACATGTGTCTTGATAACAAATAAACCATATTTTCCTCTCTCCCCAAGCCACAATATTCACAAATATTATCTGGTTAAAAATATCCTATTTGTCTTTAACTAATTTCATGCTTAGACTATAAATGAAATGTGTGTGGTTTACTAAGTATCAAAGGAATCATATGGAAAGATATTGTTTTCATGTTTTGATTCACGTGAAAAGAAAGCGAGCCTTGCCCGTTAGATTTTTTTAACTGTTAACATTTTTTATTCTGGTAGAGTATATAGCATGCGTTATTAAAGGGGTTCGAGCATGGTGAGAGAAAGCCATCAATTGGTCTGAATAAAAGGATGAAGTTGAGCTGGCTAGAGCCCTACATTGGCTGTAGCTGGAAGGATGTGGTGGAGCAAACCAGGGCCCTACATGCGCTTTAGAGCCAAGGATTTTAATGATGATGCTATATTAAGCAGAAATACCAAAATTGATGGGTTAATATTTAAATTAATAATATTTTTATTTTTCTCGACACACATATCGTTGTTTTTATTAAGAAGGTGTTTGATTTATCACTACCCTAATTTCCAGATGCATTAACATTAATTTTTAAGGAGAATTTGAGACCCAAAACCAAACAAAATTATTCTTATTGTGCCTACCCCGTAGCGTAGCACGGGTATTTTGCTCGTATATATATAATCACGATGAGAGAAGGGTATTGAATCACGGTGAGAGAAGGGTAGTGACACTGGATGAGAGAAGGGTATTGACGCAGGATGAGAGAAGGGTATTGAC
>MUZC01002846.1:178455-273787 GCA_002072015.1 Radix auricularia
GGGGGGGGGGGGTGCGGATGAGACTTTATTTCGTAAGACAAATATTCAGGACAAGTATCAAATCTTTGAATAGAAAATCTGCTGGAATTAATACAGCTTAATCTTTGATGACTATGTGGTATGTATGGCCTGATTAAAGATAATGTTAATTGTTTTTTGACTTAACATATTGAAAATCATTTCTAATTCTGCATGTATTTTATTTAAAGAATTACCTAGAGTGGCCGAACGTATTCTATATATATATATATTAGATATGCGGAAATTAACGATTTATTCTTCGATTAGTCGTTAAAAGATTTAATCAATTACAAATAATGTAATCGATTACAATTCTATTCAAATTTTAAAAAATTGTGGTCCAATATTTTTTTCCAGTTTAATTATATATATATATTACTTATATACTCTTCCCACGTATTATTATTATTTATTTAGATGTACATACGGAAACAAGGTTTAAGCTGTGTTACGTAACAAAATTCGGGAGCCATGAAATTGCCACGACTAATCCGATTACGCCAAATAATGAAATACAATTTAATGGGACGTTTACTAGCGTTATGAAAATATAATTTATCGAAATTAATCGATTAAATTTCCCCCGATTAATCGAAATAACTTATTAAAAATCTTTACCAACCCTAACATATATTAATGGTATTTTTAAATCCGAGTTCATCTAGAACAGTGATGGGGAACCTTTTGGGGGCCGCGTGCCCAAAATTCAGTTAAAACCAAAATTTATACAGCAGAGCGCCAACACAAAGCGCCAGCACAGTGGTTTGATGCATACGTTGCGGCTGATGAGGCTCTGCGTACCATCAGTGGCACGCGTGGCATAGGCTCGCCATCACTGACCTATAATATTTTAAATTCTAGTTTTATATAAAAGCCGTCTGTTACGATCTCAGTAGCTTTTAGCTCACCTCATATTCACTTTACATATCTCTCTTTCAGTCTCACCTCATATATATACCCCCCTTAATTTCATTTTACACATCTCTCTTTCAGTCTCACCTCATATATACCTCCCTCAATTTCATTTTACACATCTCTCTTTCAGTCTCACCTCATATATATACCTCCCTCAATTTCATTTTACACATCTCTCTTTTAGTCTCACCTCATATATATACCTCCCTCAATTTCATTTTACACATCTCTCTTTCAGTCTCACCTCATATATATACCCCCCTCAATTTCATTTTACACATGTCTCTTTCAGTCTCACCTCATATATACCTCCCTCAATTTCATTTTACACATCTCTCTTTCAGTCTCACCTCATATATATACCTCCCTCTATTTCACTTTACATATCTCTCTTTAAGTCTCACCTCATATATACCTCCCTCAATTTCAATTCATATACATCACTCTCTTAAATTCACCTTACAAATTTTCAGGGCAATGCTCGAACCGCCTCAGCAATGCATTTCTATTAAGAACTTTTAATTAATGCTACGAACTTGGCAACACCAAGTGTTGCAAAAGCAAATTTATAAATACTAATTACTTAAAGTAAATTAAATAGAATATCAATACGAATAGAAAATAAATTTTTACGCGACATCATTCAAAGTAACACGTCTGCTGTAAAGTAAACAAAAATATTAAAACACATTAAAACAAAATAAATTTCCCCATTCATGAAGTATCCTATTTTATCTTTAACATATCGTCAGATGCGTCACACGGTTTGGTGTCACACGGGGCGGTAGCTCATGGTGTCACCCGGGGCGGTAGCTCATGGTGTCACCCCATCACGAATCAACCCATAAAACTTCTCCGAGTTTTCCAATGCAAATTAACGGGAACATACTTAATTTTACATTTTGGTGTCAGCCCCCATGATGGTGTCACCCGGGGCGGCCCGCCCCCACCGCACTACCCTAGTGACGCCACTACACATCGTAGAACTTCTTCTATACAGAAGATTATTGCGTCCTACGCTTATCCATGGTGTAAGTGTTTTAAATGTCAGTGTGTTTGTTTTCCTGGTTTGTTCGACCCATTCGACATCGAATACCAGGCCAGACGGGAAGGATGATGTGTACTTGTACTTAAAATTTTTTATTATTTTTTTTATTTCAAATGGAACAAGACAAATTGTTTATTTTAAGTCTACCTGGGTATTGCATCAGACTGTCATTGTGTTTTATTTCTAAGTAAGAATTTAATGCCACGTGTAATCTTACTGTTGTGCTCTTTGTTTTGTCTTTTCTTTAGTGTTTCTATTCCAAGTATTAAGTAGTTTAATGGAATTACTCCCTTTAAAAATGTTCTAAATGCTCTGTTTTCTTTGGTAGGTTGGTCCCATGCAGCAGGTGGATATTCTAGTATAGTTTTGACGAATTTAAGGTGGCATTTTAGTTTTATGCTCTTATTACATTCGTGTAAGTTAACAAAGAATATATATCTAAAAGTCTGAGTTCTGGTTGAATATTTAAATTATATCCTTAATATGATGTAATTTTTAATATATTATTTCTGAAATGTACTTTTCTTTACTTTTGGATTAAATGTTTTCCATGAATCAAATAGTTTGCATTTATTATTTTATTTCTCTTTAAACCTCAATTAACAGTTTTAAGTTTTCTGGCCAAAAGGCATACTCCAATTAGTTTCCCATGATTGTAATTTATGCAAGTCTTTATCTAAGATATTTGATTCATAACGATATAAAACGCCCATTTATTGCTTCAAAAGCAGGTATTGAAAAATTCGGATGGTTCAGAGCGGTGAACAATAATGCGGTTTGAGCACTAATTGAGATTATTATAATAAAGGACGTTAATAATGAATCCATGCTTAGTCAATCAATTAACATTATCAGACGGCAAATAAATCGCGGAGTTACTTTGTGCGTTTACCGGTTCATTGTTAGCTACCACGGCGCCAATGCAGCACAACAGTAAATATGAATAGTTGGAAGATTTAACTCACACTCCAAGGCATTCACATTATACATCTCTAAAATCCCTAAATATGAAATCTTGTCATGCAGTTTAGTCAGTCATGATGATTTAGTATCTGTATCTAGAGCACCGTGAGCCCAGCTTCTTACTGAGTTACAGCACTAAATAAATTTTCCTGTTGTTATTATAAGTATGAATACATGTGAACCAGTTGGTTTCATTGCTCTAATACTGAGTTATAACTAGGATGATTTTTTAAAACTTTCTTCTGGCGAGTTTTGTTTATGGCTAAAGCAGCCCCACCCCTCCTGCCCCAACTGGCATGGCCGGCCTTAGGCAAACTAGGTAGCCGCCTAGGACCTCCGATTAGTCTCATTTTAAGTGGGGGCCTCACACAAGAATGTTTCCATATTTATTGTTTTATTTTTCTATTACATTTAGGGCCACCAGATTCACTTTGTCTAGGTCCTCCAATTCCTTTAGGCCGGTCCTGTTTAGGGACACCAAATTCACTTTGTCTAGGTCCTCTAATTCCCTTAGGCCGGTCATGCTATTGGAGAAGATTTTTCAACCTACACTAACTTGCAGATTAAAATTTTACCAATGGAATTTCAGGCTCCTTCCCCAATCCCAAATTTTCCCTCCTCATCCTTCAGTCCTAATAATTCTCAATGGTTGAAACTATCTTACATAATCACTGTATGTAAATCTGTCCGTGATTCAACAACAAACATTAAGTTAATATAAACTCTTAAACAAAGCAACACCAAACCGAAAATTTGTTTTTAAAGCAATGACTTTATTTCTTTTTCTTTCTGTACAAGACATACAGGTGCAGGACCTCAACAGCCGAGATGGGTTTAAATCACGTGGTATCAATGACATGGGAGAGAATGGGCAATAACTGTATCGTGGGTTGAGAGGAATCATGAGATGAACAAAAAATGGGGTGGGGGTTGGAAAGTGGGGGCGGATACACTTACAAACATTTACAAACTGTTTACACATTACATGTATGAATTTTAAATGTGTACATGGTTGAATAAAAATACAACAGGTTTCAAACATGGGCTGACATTGAAAAAACAAACAAACAAAACCACAAAATCTCTAATAGGTATGCTGATAACTGGCACCACGCGTGTCCTTATAAAAAAAACACAGACCAGGGCCCCATATAATTAAAATAAATAACAATTATGGTACTGGTACATTCCGGCAAAAAATACGATCACGTTTATTATATGTTTGTTACTTTTTGGCAATGGGCGGACCGGTGCGGCGCTAGATGGGATGAAATCAAAGTGAGCATTAATAAAAATTATCACCGTATGAACAGACGCTGGTCACACTGGACGAAAATAGACACGCAAGCTGTCTACAAAATGTCAAGTCAATGACAAAACGTAATTCAAGGTGAGAATGTCACAACGTAACTTTCCTTCACCGCCCCACCGCCACTCCCATACCCCGAATCCTCACCCAAAGACCACTTTCCAAGTAGCGGCAATCAGCAGAACACAGAAAGGTCACGGCAACAGCTCTAATTGGTCAGAGCTCCGCAACCTTCCAAAACCAAGCGTTATGCCTGCATGGCAATCGTTCCCTCCTCATCAGTGGCCCGGACAAGGTACATCGAATGATCCTGTTATCGGCAGGGAAGGGTGAAGCTTCGCGGACCACGAGGACATGGTCCTAGCCCCCAAACACAGCCAAGTTTAGATGGATGGATAACAACTCATTGACTCACCAGGACACTCTCAGAAAGTGTAATAAATCATGACTGCCCCCCCCCCACTCCCCGCTAACTTCCTTTAACCGTTAACATTGTTGTTAAAAGAATATGCGGAGTAACAAGTTAACAAAGTATCTAAATTCAATCGAATAAACATTTAAGTATAAATATGCGACATCATATCATGTATACTTACAGATATGTAAGAGTAAGAGTAAACATGAAACATAAAAACGAAAACTTATAAATATATAATTATATTTATTCTTAGAATACAGAAGGTATTTCTTTTTAACTACTACATTTATAATTCAAAATAAAAATTTGCGAGCGTTCAGAGACAACAAAAGGTAACTCTCGCGACCGTTACATTACATAAAAACATGTCATTGTAGTAGCTGTCTTGGTTCTGACACCAGTGATTACATACACACAAAATTAAATCACAAGTATAAGTTAAAACATGATTTATCTTTAACAACAATCTTGCCTAATTTTGGTTGGATAGGAAATCGGAAAGAAAAAAATATTTTTTCCCGGTATCTTTGAGAACATCAAGAAGAGTAATTTGGAACTGGATTGTATCATGAATGTGAACAGTTTTAAAATAATAATAATAATAATAATAAAAGCAAAGACCGCACAGAACAAGAGGGCGGTGCGGCAATATGACGTCATGTCACAATGGAAGGTGTGAACGGAAGCAGATGTCCAGTAGGCCGTGTAACAATGGGTCAATACACTAACTGTTGACCCAACAGTAGTAACTTCATCAAGGCTTGCGTACAAGAGGCTGAACTTCTACTTTTTTAAAAATTATTATTTTTTTTAAATATCTCAAATATATCTTTGCACGTTCTTTGTGACAGAAGTAACACATTACAAATGGAATCATGTATGGAATTGTCGAATTGTGAATTTAGAGTATTGTAATTGTCACCCGCAATCACTGCAGCGCTAACCATTATAGGGACATGAACTTAGTAAATTGTTGGGATATTGAACCTATGTTGGTCCCACGGGAGCAAAAATTGCGTTTCTCAAATTCTTATTTTTGAAACACTGAGCTGTCTGGTGGAACCAACATACGAAACATGTATCTGCTGCATAACTAACTTATTTTTTTTTTTAATCGGGAGACTTCAGGGCTGAGGACTTCTAGACGTGAAGAATAGATGGATAACACGCAAATGACGGTCGTTGTTTAGTGACATCTTTTCAGGCTCAGTCATACCCTGTTTGGATGCTATGCAATTAATTATCTATAACTATAAGCCTTATTGTAGTCTCACCCACTTTTTAGACGCGATGAAGAATCCTACAGTAACAAAAAACAACACAAAGCTTTAGGCGTGTAAGAGGTGGACCTATATCACTTAAAATGATATCCAACATACTACAGAGCCTTCCGCCGAGTCACAGTACAATCCCTAAGTACTGTGACAGTACAATCCCTAAGTACTGTGACGGTACAATCCCTAAGTACTGTGACGGTACAATGCCTAAGTACTGTGACGGTACAATCCCTAAGTACTGTGACGGTACAATGCCTAAGTACTGTGACGGTACAATGCCTAAGTACTGTGACGCCTGGATGACACTGAAGCATAGGAGATATCCCAACATGATTTATTAAACTCAAGTACGGCACTTTGTACGACCCTGGGACTTGAACACTGCGGCGGCGATGACTACGCGGACTTCACTGACACGAGAGACAGCCGGAGGCAGGACACCGGTCACCTTGGCGATCTGACGTTCCTGGTCTGTACGTGACACGGCAAATAACAATACACCTACCCCCGCCCCCACCATTATGTACACATTTTCTCCCCGGTCCCCGCCAAAACTAATCAGATCCCGGCCTAACATAGCTACGCCATTACCACCAGCGCTATCACATGACGTCTACGTTTTGACATATATATAACACTCCCGAATCTATCATCATTAGAATATTAGAATGCATCAACAGCACAACCAAATGCAACTAAATGCTGCAACTCAAATATATACATGATTAACAAAATGAAAAGGTCATCAATGCCAAAGTAAGTCACTACGATACAAGCCCATGACATCTGCCGACTTGGATAGTGGTATAAGGTCTAGAGGAAATAACATCACAATGAAAATCCTTTATGGACATGTAATAAATAGCTTTCAGTCAGTTATAGAATTGACTGCCGTGCCAAACACTTCTAGTAATGATTTATTTATGTAGACTGTAGACAGTCGCCACATTAAAAATAAAAACACATGTCAAACCCACATGTCAATGTCACATATCACTGAAACGTGACAAGTTCACATATCAATCTCGTGCACCATTAAGTATTAGGCTAATTACAAATACTCTTCACAAGTTAAGGCAGCTGTGTCCCCCACCAGCACAGTGCCATTAACGCCCCCCCCCCCACACACACACTTTTCAGAGTTCAGAGTATTAAATTCTATGATGTTATGACTAGACAATAAAATTACAGTTCCGGAAAACCTGGTACCGCAACACACAAGTAGTATTAAAAAGAAAGCTACCCTTTTTATCTTTGGGCTGGGGGAGGAAATGTTTCATAAAAGAGACATTGCCAGGTAAACATACAATATAATTGGATGCCAACTTTCATGGAGAATTTTTACAGGGCATTAAAACTTTTTTTTAAAAAATTATTTCCGTGTGTTGAAACAATGATGAAGTCAGATCCTCCGATCTCAGGCCTTAAAAAGATCATCAGGGAAAGAAATTGCGAAGTGCTGTGTGACACTGTGTGATGGGAGTTGAAACATTTGTACACACACAGACAACTTGTAATAACATTTGAGATGCAAAGTAACCAGTTCGTAGGAATCATGTACATTCAACTCACTACAACCCCCCTTCCCCCTTTTTCGACAGTGTGGCGTCATGAATAAACAATTTCCTTTGTTTGATTCGCCGAATCGATATTGTTAGGTTTATTTTCTCATAAGGGAAACCCCACCTAACATCCGACAAGTCCGATGTGTTTTAATGGTTCCTAAAGAGACAAACCACCAAGCTCTCCAACGTCCATAACCCGGAGACTTGCACGGGTAACGCACGTTGGGAACTACCGTCATTGGGTACGTGGATGAATATATTTCATTGTCCAAATGCTAACAAGTATATCTGGTTCAACAGCCACGGGAAAAACAAATTTAAAAAAAAACATTCCAATATATTATTAACTGTCGAAACGTATAAAATTTGTTTAAAATCCACGAACCCCAACTCAAAATGTTTTGTTTGTTTCCGAAAGAATTAGGGTTTTGAATACTGTGACGAACACAGACCTAACTTGTGTAAGTATGTGTTCTGTCCGTACGAGACCCGGCCCAACCTCCGAGACCCGGCCCAACCACCGTAACTGGTGATAGCATACCTTACTACCCATTAACTCTTATCAATAAATAAATGTACACATCAATCATTAGAAGTAAACATAAAAGTGCATGCATAAAAACATCCGTTGGCAAATGTCAACCACACAGCCGCTGCTTTATAATTTATAACTTATCAGACTCATCACAACTGGATATTTAAAAGCAAATACAATAAATAAGCGGACTCGCGCCTGCAAGCAGAGGCGTCACTAGTGTCGGTGTCACCCGGGCGAAAGCTCATGGTGTCACCCCCTCACAACTTAACCCATTCAACTCCGCCGAGTTTGCAGTGCGAAATAATGGGAAAATACAGAAATTTACATTTTGGTGTCACCCCCCCCTGATGGTGTCACCCGGGGCGGCACGCCACCATCGCCCCCTAGGGACGCTACTGCCTGCAAGGATATTTATCATGACCAGAACCTTTGGACCATCCCCACCCCACTTTTTAGATCAAACTGCTTCATACAATTTCCAAGGTGGGCATGGGCAAAAGTAATGCTGGCTTAATGTTAGTCCTCAGCTGCCGTCAGCATACCTCTGACAAATTAATAATAAGTAGGATAGCAAGAAATGACACAGTGAGTAGCAACTGTAGCCCAACAATGTGTGGGACTCAGTAGCAAATTAACAAAAATAATTAAAAAAATAAAACATATACGAAATTGCCCCCCTCCACCCTCCAGGCAAAATGCAAAAAATAACAATGAAATAACTTAACTATTACCATGTACCAAATTAGCCAATGTTTCTTTGCTTATATTTTTAAGCGATTTCCTATCTCACACCGTACCATATATTGACAAGGCAACACTGTGCAAGGGCAGTAAGGTTCTTTGCAGTCTGATATTAAGACAATAAATATGTCGATTTGTGTTATTGATTGGGGATCTGAAAAGGTGATAAGTATTTCTAACAGCTCTCGGGCATCTCCCATAGTGGAACATTGGGAAACTGCTACTACTACTACTACTACTACTACTGAATCCAAATGAATTTTCACCAACGGCAAAACAACATTAAAACCCAGTGACGTGGACGGTTGGAGTTGATGCCAACCGGGAAGACAGACGGGAATTCCACCGCTCCTTCCACCAATTAGCATTATTAAAAAAAAAAAAAGAATTGCTCCACATTGAACCGAAGTTATGGCGCCTCTCCATGCCGAGGAGAAGGGCCACCCGAGGACGGGCCGCCCCATTCCTACGCCCCTGATGACACCTACCGGGTCACGACTATTTTTAACCGTAATCGGAGCGGCGCATAAAATTGTTATTTTTCCCACGCCCCAGCTCGATGCCCAGGAACACAATGAATGAATGACTTGCCAGTCAGCCACATAACAATGGGGTGGGTGGGAGCGGGAGACAAGACGGGGCAAAAGAGATGAAAATTGTAGTGTGGGGGTGGAGAGGGTTTGGGGAGCGGTAGTTGGGGACGGCCTATCACCTTACGAGTCGAGCCATGTGAACAAACTTAAGGTACTGAAACAAGACCCTGTAGCGACTTGTTAGGCATGTTGTGTGCGGCCGCCCCTCTCCCGCCCTTTACACACTACCCGTGGGTTGAAGACACACCAAGGTCATCGCTAACAGTAGGGTGGGGGAGGCGGGGGACAGAGGAGTTCACAGTGGTCAACATGCCAACAGGTCCTTCTTACGCCCAGTCCACCAAGCCCACGAAAATGAATAATATGACACAAACCAAAAAAATTGCCTAATGCTTAAAATATCAATTAAATTTAAATGCAATGTTCGTAGTTCAACAATTCTAGTCACCTTACTTTATTAGTCAAGTATTACCATCTACCATCCCCTCTATATGAAGTACTTTCATTATCTTTCAAAAAGCCAACAGCATGACTATATTGGTTAATTTTACATATAGGCGTGTTGAGTTACATGAAGTATTTTTCAGTACCACATCAATTCTAGAAGTCATTTCTGTATTCGCCACACCCTTTTCAAAAAGGGAGAGGGGAATTTTTTTTTCGGGTATTCCCGAAAATAACATTGCTCCCCGGGACGCGCCTTACAGTTACAGTAAGATAAAGCCCTTAAATTCAAACTGAGATTACAATGGCAGGTAAATCCCCCCCCCTACCGTCTCTCCTAACTTTGTGTTCAAACCGCTGCAGTAAAGGGGCGATCTCTGCCACACGCCCCATCCCAACCCATCCCCACTTGGCAAATCAAGGAAAGCAAGCAGTCCTACTGAATGGTCAATCGTGTGGAAAAAAAACACTTGTTTAAAAAAGGAAAATGACATCATAAATCTAATACTAATACAGCACTGCCTATAATCACAGTAACTGGCGCTTTTCAGTGCATGGCTTAGCCCCCTAGATGGATTTGGTCCAGTAAAGAGTTAAATTTTAATCCCCCCCCCCCACACCAAACATCCTTTCGAAGGAAAAAAACAACAAACTCTCCTAATCATCTTGACCAGATGACCTTAAATATACTTCCGGTTCGAAACATCCCGTGTAACCACCTCAGTTTTTCAAACAATGCTCAACAAGTTTATTTTTAGCCACGCCAACGCCTCTCTACAAGACGCGGACTCATGGATAAGCCGTTCAAATACAACCGAGAGAGGCCATCCAACAAAGGGATGTGGTCCAACAAGGCCCAGGCCATAACTCAATGAACAGGTAAACCAGGGATGCGCACCCCAGGGCTAGCCACAACAACAGCTCAAGGGAAAGCCGACACGCCACAGCTTCCGACAATAAAGGCGTATCTCATTTATGGGTCCCGTCATGATACATGAGAAGATGCTACCCCTACCCCACACCACGCGCCGCCTCGGCAGGATGAGCACTAACATTTTAAATTATTGACACACGACTAGCACGGTGTTAACAAAATATAATAATATATAATATAAAACAATTATAAAACAGAAAAACGAACTAGACTAATTATAAAACAGAAAAACGATCTAGACTAGATTTTGCCCATAATTTTGAGTGTCCTGCTTGAATTCACATTTTGAAATTTTCTTCTTACTTTAAAATTAGAATAAATTTATCATCAAGCTCGTGGCTTTAAATTAATAATGATTTTACTTATTTAAGTTAAAATTAAACCACTTAAACTTTAATTGAAGTTCCCGTTATTACGTTTATTTAGTGAATCAAGTATTCCCATGTCATTTAAGATCGCTTATCCACTAAAGTTTTAAAGCACAAACACATAAACGTCAAAGTCGATTTTCAAAAACGAATCATTAAAACATTTTTTAAATAAAAATCAAACTCGGCTTTCACAGGTACAACTTTCATGATGTGTTCAGACCGTCGGAGACACAGCCAGTGCAGCGAGAACATGAAATGGGGCGGGGTGGGGGCGCACTTACCAGTGCTTGCACATTAATTTTTTTTTGTTGCCTGCTATGAACTGACTGTGGAGTCAGCGCTTTGAATCTTACTTAGCACAAGGGTGAAAAACGTGGAATAAAATGGAATCTTTTGTTTTGGCAATGTCAGGTAGTAAACACACTCAACATCCGGTTGAGACGATAACGGCTCAGGTATGAGATGGGCCAGTGGTGATTCATAACATCACAAGCCAAGATCTCCAACATGGAAACATTCTTCTTGTTAAAGAACACCTCCTCCATTGAAACACTGGAAGTGTACAGCATGATTGAGAACAAAACTTCTAGACTCAAGCCAGGCAGACAAAGCACTTCTTTTTCGAATGTTAACTAACAACAACAACGAAAGATAAAATAAATAAAGACATCTTGGCCCACGGGTCTCGGACAAAGAAACTTCTATTCCTAAGGCCCAAGGCCACTAGAGATCTACTGAAAATTCCATTATCAATATCAACAAAGGTTTTCAGAATGATTTTTTAAAATGCTTGACTCCCTGGGAATCCTTAAAATAGAGTGCTTTGGACACTTTGGTGTCATTTTCTTCATGTTGGGGAACTACTGCTGCATTAAATGAACAATCTGTTCCATAGATCTTACAGTTTTTGAGCTATTTATACTTAGAGACAGCCTCTTGTGCTCTCAGAGGAGTCAAGAAGAAAGCTATATTCCTAGGCAGAACTAAATTTATCCACATAGAATGATCACAGGTAAAAATTGGTTAAAAATATAAAAGCAGCCCCACTAAGAATAAATAGTGATATGACGTCAGCTTAACTTGATGGAGGTCAATGACAAGGTCTTTATTATGTCCACAAATTCTTGATTTGGTGACTTGACGAGCTGTGTCCTTTGAGAGACAGAGAGAGAGAGAGAGAGAGAGAGAGAGAGAGAGAGAGAGAGAGAGAGAGATAGATAAAGATATGGAGAGATAGCAAGAGAGAAGTGTTACAAAGCAGTTAAGGGGTAACTGATCCACAATAGAAGTGCAGTGTGGTGCCTGGTGCCGCCACTGAAATGGTTGGTTAATTGAAAAACATGGTTCAATGAGGCAGGATTCACTCTAAAGTAATGATGCAAGTTCCACTAGAAAAGTTTTAAATTAATCAATAAGAAGTTCTGGAATACATTAAACATTTTGGTTTAACATAAATAAGAGTAAAGAAAAAAATAAGGTTGAATGTCAATAAAAAGATAGGTTAAGCTACCATGAAAGTGTTTCATGAAATAATACATAATAATAATAATAATACTTATCACAAGGACATTTTCCCCACCGACATACAAACTTTGGGATGTGTCCAGCATGTAGTGAAGTATATATAACAAACCAAAATCCATCATATAACATCATGGTTGTTTAGCCACTGAAACAACAATTTCAAAAGAACCCAACAACTGTATAGGAGATAAAAACAACCACAGAATTCAACTAGCACTTGTCCTGTAGCTTTGATTAGGATAAAACTCCAAGTGTTCTCTATGTTACACGACTCAAGACTCAACCACCCACAGCCGGCAGTGTTAAAGAGAAAAAAACACGTTAAGACTTTGAAGAGGACTGAGAGTAATCCAGAGGCATGGCATCCGTGTCGTAATGAAGGTCATGGAACTTGGCGTGGGATGGCAGTTTAAATCCATTGAACAGCAGATCCGCGGTCGGGTAGCCGTGCCAATGTGGGTTCAAGAGGAGCTCAGAGTCTGAGGGCCTTCGGGAGTCCCGGGCTGAAGAGCGGTCATTGCCGCCATTAGGCGAGCTGGACTCACTCCCCCCTCGAGTATGAGCTCGGTTAGTCCCGTTCTCCAGAGAGGCAGAACGCGAGGTGCTATGGCAGTAAGACCTGTATGAAGAAAGATGGTTGCTCCCACTTTCTACTATGATGGGATTTCTGTTGATGTCTGAGATTTTTATGGTGGGCACTCGCTGCCGTTCCCCTGCAAAGAGAGATTCTTTGTTAGACGTAGGCGGCGAGGCCGGAGTTCTAGGTCCATTATGCTTCTCTTTTGTCTTTGACCGATGCTCCCCATTGTGATGTGCACTAGCACTGTAGTGGCTCAGCGGGGCAAAGATGTAATGGTCAGTTGATCCAGGAGATCTCTGGAGTTTGAGGGTGGTACTGACGAAACTGGCCTTAGGGATGGTCAGTGGAGGTATACTTTTAGCTTTCTGAGCCTTCTCATGTTTGGCCTCACTTGCCTTTGAGCTGTGCTTGGACGACGTTACCTTCTGCTGAGAGACGGGTTTGTGCTGAGGAGCTGTAGGGGATGATATCTTTGTTCCTGAGTGAGATATCATGGCAGGTGTTTTATTGGTCATTGCCCGCTCATAGTCTGCACTACCGTTCATGAGTGTGGTGATGGACCTAGACACATGGGGAGGCAAGGTCGTGTGTAGAAAGCTCCTGGAAGATGGCACGTTGTTGATGGAGGCAGGGTAGGAGAAACCCTTGGAGTACATGCCAGACTTTGATGTCACCGAGTTGGACTTTGGAATTAAGGTACTTATCTTTGTAGTCTGTATGACACTGCTGTTTGGCCTAGTGCTGGGGGACGTGGAAACGATCACGGACCTGGTGACAGAATATTTGGAGGCCTGGGAGATGGTCTTGGGAAGGTTGTGGATGGCAGTTATCTGAGGCTCAAGTTTCTTCAAGGATTTTTCATTTAATAAGTTGTGTGCTTCTGTAGCAGACATAATTCTCGCCCGATCAGAATTTTTAGGAGATTGCTTTGAGTTGGTTGTCATATCTGTGAATTCCGGAGAAATTGTTGATATAAGTATATCCTTTTCTGATGGCTTAGTGTCAAACAGGAAATTATCCAGATTGGCAGCTTCTTTAAGTAACTTAACTGAAGATTTTGAAGTCTGGGTTATGTTTGGAGAAGTTCTATGTACCAAAACAGGTGACTTCTTCTCCTTGGGAGGAGTGATAAGGAAAGTATTGTCTATTGTTGCAGGAATATCAGCACTTACATCAGTATTTATCGAATCAGTATATGAAAGTGACTTTGTCCCAGGGCTAGTGCCTGGTTGAACAGATCCATTGGACACAGGGCCACTGGACATAGGGCCACTGGACACAGAGCCACTGGACACCGAGCCACTGGATGGCAGAGACAACTTGATAGTGGATGAGTTGGGTCCAGTGGACTGAGATGAGTGGGGTTTGTCTGCTTGTTTTTGTGGCTGAGATTGACACGATGGGTGATTCTGAGGCATACCTGATGTTTTGGAGAGATCTGTTGGTTTCAGGACGCTCTGTGATGAAACAGATGTCACCAGTGTGGCAGTCGGCGATGGCTTTGTGGCAGTGGTTGACGTGAAGGACAACGACGTCACTGACTTATTGCTTACAGCAGATGAAGCAGAGCCAGAGAGAGACACTGAAGCTGTGTTGGTAGTGGAGGCGATGACTGAGGTGGCTGCTGATAAGTGTAGACCCGAGGGGTAGAGAATTGTGCTTCTAAGAGAGGTGTTAGGTGAGGACACAATGGAGGCTATTGAGTGGGACACAGCTATGGAGTTAGAAGAGCTGGTAGAGACCATGGCTGTTTTCAGAAGTTTTGGAGGCGTGGGTAGTGGAGTACTTGAGTCAGCGGCTGTTTTGGAAAGTTTTGAGTTTTTCTCGTCTGTTGTGCTTGATGGCTCTATTTTTGGTGGGCTCTTCTTTTGTACAGAATTTGAATGAACAGGACCATTGTCTTGAACACATGTAGTAGTCACTTTACTATCCTGCGAGGAGCCATCACTAGCCAGGGATTTTTCTTTATCATCCTTTACATTCCCTGACTTCAAATGATTCACAGATTTTTCTTTGAAGATGGTTGAAAGCTCACTTTTACTATTCTTATCTTTTTCACATTTTAAAGATGACCTGTCAAAAATTTTGGGTTTCAAGCTAAAAAACTTTTTGCTGGGTGTTGCAATAGGAACATTCTCCACTTCACTAGAAACTTTTCCCTTGGCTTCACTTGGAGGCTCAAGAAGTTTGACATCTTTGGTCTCTGGAACAATACATTTGGAAATAATGATAGACTTTTGGGCTTCAGTCACAGAGGACTGCTTGGACTGTACTTCATTTGACAATTTGTTATCTGGATGCTTGCTGGCGTCTTGAGATGCAACTTTCAAGTCAAGACCGTTTCTGGTTATTTTGGTGGACATCTTATCAACACCATGATTAGCATTAGCCTTGTTTACTGGTAAGTTTGACTTATCAGCTTCCTTTATTTCTGTCTTACTGACACCAGACGCTATCTGAGTATTATTCTCTTTCAGCTTTTCACCCTCATTCTTGGTGTCAACCACAGATTGCTCCAAAGATTTGCACATGCCACTGCCCTCCGACCCAGCTACCCCTGGTTTTACAGCTCTGGCTTGTGCTGTTTCACCATTGGGTTCTTGTTCAGCGGCAAACACTTCTGGCAGCAGTGTTTTATGGTCATTGAGGATTGAGGGACTAGGCCCATTGCCTGATTTTTCACTCTTCTCCACAAGCTTTGTGTCAACACTGAGTGGTTTTAAGTCTGAGTTCATGTGATTGGCTACTGGCTCAGAGCTTTCCTTGTGAACATCAGGCCCTGAGTCAGGCTCAGACTTAACCTTAGATGGCTCCTGCTCCATCTGCCCAGAACCTGAGTCACGCCCACTTATCATTTCAAATGACTGAACTTTTGCATCCAAGACTTTACTTATAGGCTCTACCTTTTTGTACTCGCTGGCATCTCCCGAAAAATCGACACCATTTTGGGTTGCTAAGCTGCCGACACAGTCACAGTTTTCCTTAGCTTTAATAACTTTATTACCATTCAGTGAAGGTTTCTTTTCAATCTTTGCTGGACTCCCAGATTCCGAACAATCCTTCACATTTTTCATTATTTCATTATCACAATTGCCCTGCTTCAGGTCATATTTTATGTCTTTAACTTTCGTCCTTTTAGAATTTAGTGGAGACTTTCCACATTGACTAGGACTTGAAAGGACATGGGCGGGTGCAGTGGACGAATCCAAATGTTCAGAGAAAGAGTACTTGGCAAAAGAACCCATCCTTTCAAACAGGTTGGACTGGAGTGAAAGGGGTTTGGTCCCACTGGTCTTTTGCTTTTTATCCTTTGTAGCTGATGGTCCATTTAGAGTTTTGGGAGCTTTTAGATCAGAAGATTTAATCAGCAACTTAAGAGAGGATTTGACAGCTTTTGCTGACTCATTAGAGGTTGTATTCTTTTCCTCGCCGCCGTCACATGTTTTCACAATGGAATAGGATGCAGCCTGGGGAAAACATTTCTGCTTTGCTGGAGAAGGCTGACATTGCTGCTCTGCATGTTGCCCGGTGGACTCCACGGAATCAGCTTCTAAATTTTTGGGGCAAGGTTTTTCCTCTTTGACAGGAGGAGTCTGATAAGGATCAGTCTGTTGCCCCGAATCAGTCAAGTGACTTTTAACACATGTGTTGTCATGTTTGATGGTCTGAACACTTTTCTTGAGGCACTCAGAATCTGGGTGCTTCCTTTTCTGAAGCGTTTTGACACTGTTTGACACCTTGACACTTTTCTGGGCTTCAGCTGCCTTTGGCGAGGCAGTGTTGGCCCTGGCTTGGCCCCCGCTGTCACAAGTCTTGCCAGATACCTGGCACTGTTTTCTCTCTTTGGACTTTTCTTTCTTGCATTTGAACTTTCTTTCTTCTTTGCGTTTCTCAGTTTTGTCATCCTTCTTTTCCTTGTCTTTGTTCTTCTTTCCTACTGTCTCTGTGACACTCAGCACAGCTTCTAATTTCCGAACTTTTGGTGGCACCTCGTAAAATGAGTAGAAAAGTCTCAGCACACAATCCTGGATACAGACAAATATATAAGTATAATATCTTTGACAATATAACAACTTTTTAAAAAGGTACAAATTATATTTGATAACAACTGATCCTGAGACCCACATCTCTGATCTAGGTCTAGAATATTACCTTATAAGTTCATCTTAATTTTATTTCTCCAATTTTCAATGCACTCCTCAAATAAAACTGCCTTATAACATACATATTGATAATGATGTATTTCCTATACACAAATTAAAATGGTTAGATTGAGTAAGGCCAATAAAAATTCAGTTAATTTTTTTAAAAAAAACTTACTCTTTTCCAATTGTAAATGTAAGCTACATCCATGAGGGAATATGTGTCACAAAGAGGTTCTTTTTCTCTAAACAGGTCAATCTGTAGATGGATACAAAGTTTTCACTGTCGGATGCTTGATGCACATATAAAGCATATGACTAGTGGGATGCTTGATGCACATATACAGCATATGACTAGTGGGATGCTTGATGCACATATACAGCATATGACTAGTGGGATGCTTGATGCACATATAAAGCATATGACTAGTGCCCCTCTAAGATGTCAATTATGATCAAAACAAGTGTTAGCAGTAAAGGCCAACTTTAAATAAAACAGCTAAATATTTTCTTGAAATAAAAATATCCTTATGAGATGTATGAAGGAAATCAATTTTCCATCAGGGCCTTCCGGTCATCAATGCAATTGATTGCAAAGTACATAGGGCACATCAAAAGGGGCTTAATACCTTGAAAGGCTGCCATGTAGTGGCTCATTCCTTGACCTCATTTATTTTACTGTATGCAATAGTCTGGAAATAATTGGCCACACCATGTGTTCACAATGTAACCTGACCACACACAACAATAGCCACCCCCCCCCCCCACACACACATTATGAAGTCTACCATAGTCGCCAACTTATGAGCTCCCCCATGTAAACAGCCAACATGTTATTGTTATTACCACAATGAAATACGACCTTTTTTTCAAGTGATATAATTATGTGAATTAGTCCCTATGTAGAATAGACCACCTTAATAGCCCCCAATACAGTGGCATACTCCCATTTCATCTCAATTACCTGTATATTCTGGGGAAGGGAAAACTTGGCTCTAATGAATTTTTTCAGGTGCTCAATTCTCAGAGCAGCCGGGCACTTGAGATATCGTTTGTCCTGGTGATACTGTGGACAGTGGGCAAACAGGCAGCATAAGAAAACAAGGGCATTAAGACAACTTACAATTAGAGTGGGGAACAATTGAAGAAATAATAGAAAAAATTTATTGTGGATTGACGTCACAAGCACATAGATTGAAGCAATTCTTACCAAGCATTTCTGTCCTTTTGTTGACGTGTTTGTAGTGTCAGGGACAGGTTTGCCGCTGAAAAGGTGGAAGATGTGGTTACTACTAAACTACATTTCAAAACTGTTTTAAGCCGAGATCATACTTTAGTACAAATTCTACAGCAATAAAACTAATAAAATTTTGTCAACGAATGATATTCTCAACTGTCAACAGGGCCTAAATTTACCATATTTCTATTACTTTAAAATCCCATCACAGCCAACTCTAAAAAAAAAAACGACATAAAAACTTACTCTGGAGAAAATTCAATCGAGATACTGAACTCTTCATCTTGCGAGAAAATGATTCGATCCCCCAGCTCTTCCTGCGGCTGGCTGTTGGTCAGACCTCGTTTGTCTGCAATGCAATCACGTAAGTGTGGTTAGGTTAACACCCGTGTTTGGAGATTCCTGTACGTCTTTGGAATCGCGAATCGGGTGAGGGCTGCAAAACGGGGCCAGGTCATGTCAACCCGGGCCATGTCATGTCGACCCGGGCCAAGATCATGTCAACCCGGGGCCAGGTCATGTCAACCAGGGCCAGGTCATGTCCACCCGGGGCCAGTTTATGTGGAAACAAGGACGGCTCATGTCACACGGGGCAAGTTGATGCAAACCTGGGTCCCACTCGTGTCCAACAAAGACCCGCTCATGTTAACCACAACACCGTTGGTGTCAAACCGAGTCCAATGTCAGTCAAATTCAACTCATCAGTGGTGGTGAGTCATAAGGATTTATGGTAAAGATGCCGTAAAAAGCTTTAACTAACAGAAAAATGATCTAATAATTATTCAAAAGAAATAAGAAATGTACATATAGCCCATTTAAAAGCCCCATGGCGTAATTTATTGTATAAGTTCCAAATGAAAAGTCTCAAATAGTAACTCGTTTGAAAAGATGTTGACATATTATTTTACATGCACGTATTTTTTTAAATATATATACGTATATATAGTTAGGAAGGATGTATTCGGCTGAGTGAACAGCCGCGATTCTTTCTGGACACTGTAAGCATAAATGGTGTTGGCATTAAAAGGGTATTCCCGTCCCAGCTGCCATTGCTCAAAGAGGCGTGATGGAAAGAGCTGTGCGCGCCAGGGCCGTTAAAATGGCATGTGCTGGGCAAACAACCCAATAATTACTCTCACTGATAAGGCGTAACCTTCCACGTGTGTTTAACAGAACACTATTAGGGATGCAATTCAAAGTTAGACCAGCACGTGTCGTATACAACCTACTTTCAGGGGCGTTTATGCGGGTAGAAATGACGTAATAAAGAGCACGTTAAATTATTGTACAAATGATGCTCTTCTCATTGGAAGAGGGGTGGGTCTCGTGACAAAGAACCGAATTCATAAAAGACATTCACGAGAAATGAAATGAATCTACAAAATAGTTATTTTATATAAAGCCAGTATATTTATCGTATATGACCCCCCCCCCTTTTTTTTTTTCTCCACACACTCTCACAACGATACATGTTCGCCTTTTTAGGTTTTGAAAATATATTCAATAAATTATATTGACTGGAGATCTCTAACAATTATAAAACATTATTATTCATTATAACACAACTAATACACTCTTTTATCGTCGAATTCATTAATTTGTTGGTTTTGTTTAAAATAAACAAGCAAACTGCCCTCAAAATATCAAGGAAAGACAAAAACATTGATTACTTTTGCCCATTCAGAGCTCGCAGCCAATTAGAATAATGGGCGCTGCGGTCGACAAGATGAATCATGGAAGTATAGAAAGAAAAAAAACAACAACTTACCCGTCTGGTTCTGTTTGTGGTAGAACTCTCGCCGACGCCTCATTTCGTCTGGAAGTAAAAAGAAAAGGATGAAACGTTCTCTATCAGTCTCGTGTTGTAGAGATATGCCGTACATGCGCGTCCAGGTTAGTCGGGTGGAAGGGGGAGAGAAGTCAATTACCTTGATCGATTACCGAACGTGTTACGGTGTACGCATTGCTCAAGACGTGCATGTCCCCGTGGAGAGCGAGAGCGTTGTAGGCCAGGCGCTTGCTGGCAAGCCTCGCATTTAGATTAACATCGCTCTCCTTTTAACATTATATAGGTTCTTTTAGGGAAGCTTCATGGTTACGTTACAAAACTAAGGCCTCCACATATATTTCATTAAAACCAAGGTAAATTTTTATTATCTTAACACCAGGACGGCGAAGATGGAGACGCACGAAAATTTTTTGAATAAACCAATCTAATCATGACTGATTGCTGTCTTTGAGTAGTTACGCCTAAGGAAAGGACTTTCCTCATCATATGACCTTCTCCAACTCCCATTTTTCTCTTCTTTTTAATACTAGCCCACGATCGATGTTATTATCATTTTTCTTCTATGAATATTAACGTCTAGCCCATTCTTTTTTGAAGTCTTTCCACATGCTGGCCGTAAATGGATATAAACCACAAAACCTTGGGTTGAACTTGGAGCTAACCCGAGTTCATTGAGTTTAACGGAGCTTGTCTTCCACCTCTCTTCCTATTCAAATTAATTTGTTAACATGAGTTCGCTCCAGTAGAAGGTTTTTGTGTAACCAACTGTTTCTATCTTTCTAATCCCTGGCAGCCAGCCTATCGTCCCGTCTCGTTTCCCCTCGATAGAAAGATTTACCTTTCCCAATATTGTCTGAAATTTGGATGATCTGCGTTCTTAACTAGACTAGATTTCATTTCAACGTTATTAATTAACTAAAGATTCGAAATTATCATTACTGGTACGAAGGAAAGACTCTGCATTTTTTTTTACTGCAAAACAAAAATCTAGGTACCGAAAAATATGAGAAGCACTCATCCAACTCATCGATTTTTAATTGACGACTAAATAGAAAAATTACAGAATTAAAAATATTGTTGATGACAACTTTATTGGCAACAGCAGTCTCTGTGGAATCTTAAACTTAAAGAGAGCGTCGTGCAAGAGATCCTCAATCAAATTTTGAGAAACGAACTACTGCAGTAGGTGTACATAAAATTTCTGGAATATCTCAGTTATACCCCGCCACCACGAACCCCACTTCTTCAAAAGACAACAAATAAACTTAAATTACTCATGTATGTATATAAAATAATTGTATAAAAAATATTATCATCACAATCACAGTTTAAAAGTAAAGCGTATAAAGTTAAAATACCAAAATGTGAGATTATAAGTTTCATTAAACTTAAAATATTGAAAGAAACGTAGAACATGAAGTTTGAACCCCGGAAAAACCCGCCTCACGATACAGCACTCTGGTAACCCTCTCCGTCATGTGCAGGGCATAAGGTTTCAAATCTGAAACTCTTACTAGGAGTAACTTGCCCTCAGTAGCCTCGACTCGCTTGACGCGCATCAATTTATGTCTCGAAAGAGAAGGGGAGGGGTGGAGATATCACGCATTTCCGCAAATGAAGTTAATTACCTGAGCGCTACTCATCGGGAAGTAATTACAGTTTATTTACCATATAGTCCAGATATGCTAAAACATTCGATTTTCATCCCAATAGATGTTAAAGCAATCAGCCTTCCCGGTACTCCGGGTCTACGGACGGAATGAAGAAACCAGACTGGATGATAAACGGCAAAGGGGTTGCAGAGTCGGCAAACAATTATTCCGAAATTCCTTCGATGAGGTAACGTACGTCACCCTCACGAGTATGAGCGTACATATTGTTGTTTTTCCCTTTACGAGTACCAGCGTACATATTGTTGTTTTTCCCTTTACGAGTACCAGCGTACATATTGTTTTTCCCTTTACGAGTACCAGTGTACATATTGATGTTTTTCCCCTCGCGATTATGAGCATACATATTGTTGTTTTTCCCCTCACGAGTACTAGCGTACATATTGTTGTTTTTCCCCTCGCGAGTATGAGCGTACATATTGTTGTTTTTCCCCTCACGAGTACCAGCGTACATATTGTTGTTTTTCCCTTTACGAGTACCAGCGTACATATTGTTGTTTTTCCCCTCACGAGTACCAGCGTACATATTGTTTTTCCCCTCACGAGCACCAGCGTATATTGTTGTTTTCCCCCTCACGAGTATGAGCGTACATATTGTTGTTTTTCCCCTCACGTGTACCAGCGTACATATTGTTGTTTTTCCCCTCGCGAGTATGAGCGTACATATTGTTGTTTTTCCCTTTACGAGTACCAGCGTACATATTGTTGTTTTTCCCCTCACGAGTACGAGCGTACATATTGTTGTTTTTCCCCTCACGAGTACTAGCGTACATATTGTTGTTTTTCCCCTCGCGAGTATGAGCGTACATATTGTTGTTTTCCCCCCTAAGGTGCCATGAAGTATTTTCTCACCCACTGCTATTTTTAAACAAAACATCAAATCATAGCGACTTTTAAAAGTTAACACTTGGACCTAGGGTCCCATTTATATAAAAATCACAAAAAATATTTGGTTCCGAAACAGAATATTCGTATGCCTTGCAGTTAAGTCATGTTGAAGGGATAACCGTTGGTATCTCTAACTTACATTTTACAAAAACGTTGTGATATTGTTGATGTTATAGTTATATGTTTGACTTCCTTTTTTATAAAATACTCCACTTTGTTGGTGGGTCATTTTAGTGATTGTAATTGTAACAACTGAGCTCCATCAGATAGGGGTGTTGTCCAGTAAGCAGGGAATGTCGGCGAATTAGGGTTTAAGGGTTGGCGTATAGATGAAATTATTGATATTAAGCTTTAATAACGGAATGACAAAACAAGCAAACACACCTTGCCAGGTTGCTGTAACGATAAACTGCACAACTTTTATTTTCGCTACTGCTGGTCGAGGTCATAGTGCTCTCGATAGCCTACGTATGGGAAGATGGGTTATTTGAGTTGCACTGTATCGCTTGGCCATTAAAATATGTTTGCCTATAATTACTCTTTCGGTCTTGTCGTGGTAACTGTATTGCTGCCAAGACCTCTTGGGCTTTAAAAGAATTGTACGTCTAGTCTGGTCGGATAAAGCCCGCGGAATCTGAATTTGATACATGTGGCTTAAGGATTGTGATTTACATATTCAGCACATTATCTTTTAAGCTTGGCGGCTTTCTCGATCTTGAAGCTACTTCATAGACTTAGCTGCGTAGTAGTTATTTAAATTTAACGTATACATTTATGGTGGTAAAAACTATTTAAAAAATAAATATTTCAAATCAATGCTTTTATAGGTATAAGACGCTGGGTGACTTTTGAGTTTTTGTAAGAGTTAGAGCCAAAATGTCAACTTACTTTGAAACAGTCCAGGCACCATCTTATACACGGCATTTTGTAAGGAGTGGTCCAGTCTGCAGGTGGAAGGAGTTAGCCATTAGGAAACTTGAAATAAGACATTTCTTCATAAAGAGCTAAATCACAGCCGATTGTTATTTAATATGGAACAAAATGCATGCGAAGTGAAGTGACAAAGGATTGATTATAACACAACTGTAATCTCATGTGCACTGCGCATGGCAAAACATGGGTTAGCGTAAACTGTCAGGGTTTTAGAAATTGTAATCGAAATTGGTTTGCGGGGGGGGGGGGCTGTTATTATTTTTTTATACGAATGCCCTCACCTGATATTTTGCCAGGGGCGTGTCTTGTGAATCAATACTTCACATATGGGGCAGTAATTGCTGGTCTCCAAGTAGCGCAGGATGCACGTTTTGCAAACTGAAATGTCAAAAAGTTATCATTAAATCATGGGGTTGGTTAGGGCTGTCTCATAGAATTTATTCAAAGGCTTGAGTATATTTTTCATCGTAAAATTGTTTGAAAACCTTTTGTTTATTGCATGAGAAAATATTTGCCTTAACTTGATCCCAGAGTAAGACAACTTTGTAGTGAAAATACTCCCATATTAAAAAATATAAGAAATTACAAGTAAAACGTTTAAACTAAAATAATTTTAAAATAAAATGAGATTTTGATACTTTTATCTGAATATATAGATCAAGAAGTTTTCAAGTACTTTTCAAATAATATCGTGAATAATTTTAAGATTTCCCAAAACAGCCATCGGTTATGGCACTTTCAAGACATGAAGTTGAAGGAAATAGCTGCTCGCAATCCAAAGTAGAGTTCAGATTAGACTATACCTATCGCAAACTATTGATATGATAGCAAACATAATATCGCTTATATGTTTCGTAGCATGCGCTCCGGAAATATTGCTGATTCATTCGCATATCAAAGTTTATAAAACAACAACAGTCTTTACTAAGACTTTTCATAGAATACAAAAACAAACTCACAAACGCACTAATAAACCTAGAGCTCACAAAGCTCACTAACCAAAATTAGAAAAAAACAATTTTTAAAAGTTAATTACACATTTTTGTGTATGGTTTTATACTGTTAAAAATATAGCTGCGCCTCTTCAGTGCATCATTATAGAATGATATATGTTAATTATATGTATTATAAGTAGTCTCCACAAAAAGAAATTAAAAAACATGATTATGGTCATAATTATTAATATTGTTATTATACTAGTAATAATTAAAGCGCGCAAAAATCACTTCCAAGTTTTCAAACCCCATATTGTAAATTAAGTCGACATCGATACCTAATTTATTTAACACGGACGGATACAACTTAAATTTACGAAATAAAATTGAAAAAAATGTATTTGACTTCATTTATGCCGAGGTTGCCTACCGTCGACAGTCCGTAAAGATTTATCGTAAAATTGCCTGTCCGTAAAATTCCGTAAAAAAATGAAAACGTCCGTAAAAAAAATTGACAAAACGTGGAATCTCAACATTTTAAAAAATCAGTAAATCATTTTTGTAATATCTATTTTCTTGATTCAAATTTTAATTTCTAAATTGTTTTAGTTGCATCACACGCTCTATTAATAAACTGTAAGAGCTTTCTGGACAGCAAGGAAAGTACAAACTTTAATTCAGGCGATAAAAAATTCATTGGTTATCAAACTAAACTACAGCTGCAAAAAGTAGATGATCCATCGACTGTTAAAAAGTTTTATGCTTATGTTCTTGCATTTTATACCAATGCAGTCGGTGCAATCCAGAAAAGAATGCCTACTTGTAACAAGAGTACTGAAGCTCAAGTCAGTACTAAAATTCAATAAAAGAATTACGGTGGAACAGTCGGAAATTTTGGAACTGGCCCAGCTTTTTCCACAAATTGTGTCTCCTGCAGATTTTGATTGTTTAGAGGCCGAGTTAATTGACTACAAAATTGCGGATTAAAGCATAAGCAAGGCCGACGGAGATTATGATGCTTTCTGGCATCAAATTGGACAATTGACTTGAAATATTGAAAACAAAGAGAACAGATTTCCGCTACTTTCGAAGTTTGCACAAACAATGTTGGCGCTTCGACATGGAACAGCAGAAGTAGAGCGCGTTTTTTCTGCTGCAATTTTATTGAAAACCAACTTGAGAAACAAATAGTCTACTCCAATGTTGGAAAGTTTACTGACTCTGAGAAATAGACCGTGAAAAATTACTCCCACAATGATCGACAGTGTAAATGTTTCTAAGTGTGATCATAAGCAGGAGGAATTAAACGGTAACTGATGATGAATTTCATACAATTAACTTACGTTATAAAATATGAACTTGTTAATAGAGACGTGTTCATAAATATACTTTACACTTTTTAGCTATAATGCTTGGGTTATGTTTCATATTCATTCGTTTTAATGTCAACATTTTATGTTAAATGTGTCCGTAAAAAAAATTTTGTCCGTAAATTTTGTTGAGATTTCTTATATTTGTCCGTAAATGTTATTTTATTGAGTTGGCAACCCTGATTTATGCCCAGAAGGTAGTGTTAAAATAATGTTATTATGATGCAACTAACGCTTTTGCTTGTTTACTTTATGACGTAAAATTGACTTCAATACAAACATGTTCAAAGTCTATTCATGAGTTGTGTAATATTGACGGTCAAACCTTAATCACGACGATCTTAAGGGCACGTACAATTTAGAGTATTCTCTGAATTACGATACATATAAAACATAAAAAAAGAAACTCCAAAATACAGCCCGACCTCTCTCAGTCGAACTCAAAGGGGCCGGGATAAAAAATCGACTTACGGAGTTTTCGAGTTAGGGAGATGGCGTAATAGGTGCAGAATTTGGCCGAGACCTAACAATTCGATATAGGGAGATCTTCGACTTAAAGAGGTCCGACTGTATATATAATTGTTTATGCTAGATAATAATAATACTTCCATGCAATTCATCCTTACAGAAATTAGCATATATCGGAAATTAAGACCAAAAAAAAAAAATCAATAATAAAAACAAACAAAGAACAAAACAAAAATTAAACAAAACTCAGGATTTTTTTTTCAAATTGCACGAACTTGGTCATTTTAAGTTTAGCAACAAATTAAAAATACTTGGTCATTTTTTAAAGGTTAACAACAAATTAAAAATACTTGGTCATTTTTTAAAGTTTAACAACAAATTAAAAATACCTATTAAAAAAAACGTTAAGTTAGTTTCATAAATTTTGATAAGCCCGATGTTTGTTAGTTTCTTTTTAAATTAAGCGTTAGACTCCCTCCGCCATGCTTAATAAGATGGACAGTCACGATATGCTGCAACGCCAAGAAAAGTCAAATAAAAACCCCTCAAAACATGGCGTTGGGCATAATTATTCGGTCTAACGTTTCTGTAAAGTTTGTGACAGCATCAAATGGCGTCATGGTCGCAGGGCAGGTTTCCACCACCAAGCCCTCTCTCCCCATGAAGCCCTCACCTCCCCGCTCAGCTGTGTTGACTGCGTCTAAATCTATACACGCCATCTCAATGGACACGTGTTACTAACATGAGCAGCTATAGGCTTATGTCATGTAGGATTACCCTGTTTTCCATCATGTTCTTCGTTTTTAATCCTAAACAACCTTTATTTAGGAGCATATCATACATTTCGACAATATCACCCCCTTTGTGATTCATTACTAATTGAACATGTTCAGACGTTAAACGATGGACTGAACTTCCGTTCCATCTAACTTATATCGATCACAAATTCGATCGATCAAATCTCTTTCACACAAATTTCCGGTAACTCGTACCGGAAGTTATGACATGTCGTTTTGAACATAAGTTTTTATTCTGTTTGATTTAATCAATTTATGTCTTATGCCAACTTCTTTAAAAGCTACTTTTTTATTCATTTATTTTATTTTAGATTTTTAAAAAACGAACGAAAGGGCTTTGAGATTTGGGGGGGGGGGGGTCGTCGTTAGTTTATTATAATCATTATTAATGTAATTGCAGCTTAGATTTTGTATGTTTCACCCAAAAATAAAATTATTAACTTAACTGGTATGTTTTTTAAATTTTATTTTCCAAACTTTACAACATATTCAAAAAACCTTGTCAAAGTTGCACCAAATTATTGAATTTAACTGCAGCTATGTAAATGCAGTATAAAAGTAAGTTCACCTTTAAATTGTGCCCCATTCAACATCGCACGCTGACATAAATGAGTGCGATTAATTTTATAAAAATGAAAATAAGTCTATTTCAAAAGAAGAAGATAATGGCATGGCAAAATCTTATTTTATCACTGGTAAGACAGGTGCAGCTTGAAACTACAGAACAATGTGAAAGTTAAAAAATGCGGAATATTTCAGTCGAATTAATGACATTTAACTGTGCTAGATGTTTAAAATTTTGAAATTTCTCAAATTGCTTCCAAATATATGAAACGAAAATGTATAATTCTTAGCTAACAGTCAGTCAAAATAACGCTAGTATAAATAACACTGGCAAAAAACTCACGATTTCTGTGCTAAATGATGTGCTTAAATTTACAAATGAGTTTGGTAACTACTATTATTTAACTTTCTTTTAAGTGAATTTAAATATTGATGCCATAAATATGCGGTTCCCAAATAAGTGGAAAAATTGAAAATTTCATATAGCTCATAGGTTTATTTAGTGATGGCGTATTTAAAGGTGGTCGTAAGCACCAAATTGTGTTTCTATCACGGGAGTTTCTTGGAACATATTTTGTCAAGTCTTTTTAAAAAGATGGCAGCTTTAGTTTTGTGGGCTATTTTTACCTTCAAATAATAAATATATATTTTAACATATTTTTTTATATATATATCGATTTAGGGTGAACATTTTCTTCCGTCATTTTTGTAGAAGCAAACTTTAGAGAAGACGCTAAATTGCCGCTTGAGTTTAAAGTGCCAACGCCGCCGATATTAATCTCCAATAACTGTCACAATTGTCTGTCATTAGCAAACACATTGTGTTTGTAGGCTTCGTGCTTGTTTGATCCTGTCTGTGTATGTTTCATCCTGTCTATGCATGTTTCATTCTGCCACAGGATTGTCGATATCCACAAATAAGCTGAATTCACAGCCACCGATAATGGGACAAGAGTTATTGACCAGCCTTGTTTTTTTTATTACAGCATTTGTTAACTAATAGGACTTCTCAACAGGTCAAGTGTATAAAATAGCAGTTTTAAAAAACATCAACAAAGGCAATTGATATTTGTGCTTTGTTCGGGGGGCGGGGGCTATCATGAGACATTCAGAGTTATATAAAATTAATTATTATTGGTAATTGTACAAAAGACGTGAAAACTGTTCATATAAGATGATGTCACAAAAAAAATAAGGATAGTTTTAAAAAAAGTAAAAATAGAGGAATTTTGGCCCCCCAAAAACCAAACATTTTTCAACAAATCAAAAATCCCCATTGTCATCATTTTTGCCTGTAATTCCATTTGAAACACAGGACCTCGGTCATCGTCTGCCACTTTGCGCGGTCTTTTTCAACGGACATACAATACAAAAATAAAACGAATATAAAAATTTAAAAATAAAAAAACTTAGCTGCGGTGAAATTTAACAAGACTGCTTTTGCACTGGAATTAAAAAGTCTTCTTTTAGTTTTGTTTGAGATAAAGGATGATTTCCAAACTGGTTTTAGGTGCGCAAACACGAGTTGTGCTGAGTTTATTCGGCATATTTTATCTTCAATTGTTCCCCCAAACATATTGACCACGCTAACAATGTTGTTTTTGTTTTGTTTTTGTTGTTTTTTTTGTCAATATTGACAATAATAATTGAAAGTAAATTTATTTCACCCTTCTAGACGGCTTTGCAAAACGTTAAAATAAACGTTTAAAACCGTTGATGTAAATTTTGATTCTTAAAATATTTTGTCAACTTTTATAATGCGGCGGGAAAAGCTTTTATCTTGAATTGATTAAAAGTGATCATCGGCGTGTCCTAATAAAATAACCCACAAAAACACCCAACTAAGAAATAAAGATTACTAATGATGAGGAAGACATCTTTGTGTACGAGGACACTCAAGTTTTTTTTCCTTCTCTATGTCAAATCCATTGTGTTTCCACTTAAGCATTAACTGCTAAGATATTGGGTCGATTAGTAATTTTCATGCATAGTTTTTAAAGCCTTGAGAAATCTAGCTCCACTGGCTCCACTATTGAGTTACTTCAAAGTGGAGACACGGTTCTTCTGTCCAACGTACTGTACAGACATTACCCGAGGTGGGTCTAGTCATGCCATTCAACTTTCAACAGATAGGTTGACAACATCCGACAGTCATGATGGGACCCTCCAGACTTGTACAGCCTGTAAAGTGGACATTTACAGGCCGAAGACAATTTAAGTACCATGGTACATCACAGGTTAATATAAATTAGGGCGCTTTAGTGGAAATACTTCATGGCAACATCAAAAGGCACAGCCAGCGAGGAACTTTTAAATGACTTGAATAATCATTTCCCCCGTTCCACGATGATGCAAGCACATTGTTTTTGGTAAGTTCGCTTATATATCTGCTGAGAACCATTTTCCTATCTCATAATTATTGAGAATGAAATAGCGTAACTTTGGCTGAGAAAGCTTCGTAAGTAACATTGTTTTGTATCTTGTGTCATGCAGTCACATTTCATACTGATCATTATAAATGAATAATTATGTACAAACTCAATTAATAGTGTTGATTCTGAATTTGAAAACATATTTGTTTCTTTAAATATAAGTATATATTTGGGGGAGGGATGGGTGGCATTGGACTGGCTCCTTGCCGTAACTACCTATAAAGGTTGAGGATCGCTTTGTCAGTTTTCGACCGTCCAGGCACCTACGTGTGCACAGCTCCCGTTTAGGATACAGCTACCAAGGGACAAAGATTAGCAACAATCATCCAATCGTACCGTATAATGGCCGCCCTCAACCCGTGTCAGCTAATGGCCCTTGGGGTTACAAGTGGTCATAATGACAGCGGCGCATCCGCTGGGACAGGAAGAGAGCCTGAGGCTTGCTAGGGGGGGGGGGAGGGTGTTACAACCTCGAGGGCTGGGGGTACACAGAGTTCACCGCCAGCAGCTGGTCAAGCGGTGGGCAGGCATGCGCTGACAGGCTAAACTCGGGCGCGTTAACCACGGAATGACGTTGAACTATGAGCTGAGAGATGAAAATAGCAGGAGAGAGAAAGGGGGGGGGGCATCCTCATTAAGAATCCTGTCCCGACGGCATAACCTGTCGTTACCGTTTAGCAACGGACCTTTAATTTGGCCTACTCCATTCTCGAATACATAATTTGCTCCACTTCACCGCGTCAACGACACAAGAGGAAAATTATATCTATAATAATATGAAAGTATTCGGAAATTGTCATCTTAGAACACAGACTATCGGCCTACTAAATCAATTTCTAAACCAAATCACGTGCCGATCGTTCGATCGTCATGTTACATTGAGCTTCTGTACAGCACACGGCCCCATGCTATCGGTGTATGCTGTTTCATTAGCATACCTTTAAAATAACGCAATAACGAGAAAATAATAAAAGAGCTATAAAAATGGGGGTTATTATTAAAATACCATCTGTTTCATTAGCATAACTTCAAGATAACTTTTAACAATAAGAACACTGTAAAAGCGCTATACGAATTATTAAAGTCGTATCTCATCCTAAAGAACAACAGCTCTTACAATAAGAAGAGTTAGATAGGGGGGGGGGGAAAGGGGCAACACATATGTACACAATTACAGCAATTAAGCTAATTTAATGCAAATATTTGAGATTTTATTTTTCCTAAAACTTTTTAGGCAAAGGTAAGTCAAGTCGAGTTGTTGTTTTTTGGGGTCCCCCCCCCCCCATACTTCCACGAAAAACGTGAAGACGGCCTAAATCTCTCCCCTTAAAAAACGGAAAATTAAGTGCAGTCAGGGGCAATCCGCCCCACCATCCTTTTCGCTCACCACTGCACCTGGTGCATGAAACCGATTTCCGTGCACTGTTACGCGTATTGATACCCGCAACTGCTGAAGTCTTACAAATCAGATTTATTACCTTGCTAAACAAACGTTAGACACCTGTACCTCACCGTGTAAATTCCCGGGTGTGTTGAGGTAGTTCGTTTAAAACGCACGTTTCGTCAATCTTTCTCGGTGTGTTAATTTTGAAGCTTTTATATATTGCTAAAGCTTTATAGAAACATGCCACGTCTCTCAAAGTGGTGGACAAACTTTCAACTGACCCAGGCCCACACTATCAGTGATTTCAAAGAAACTTTTTTTTTCTGATCTGAACTCTTGCCGCCACCGGCCTCATGTACACAAGTATCGGCAAGTTTCTCTTGTTGGCAAGTTGCCTCCGTCGGCTCAATCTCTCTCTCCCTCTCTCATTCCCGTCTAGGAATGTTTATGTATAATCAAGGTAACCAACCTTTTGTAAACAAAACACTTGAGACCTTGGCAATGAGCAGTCATCCCTTCCCCTTTCTCAACATTTTTTCACCCCCCCCCCACCAGAAAACTCCTAATTCCACTTTGTTTGGCACCCGCTGCATTGTTGGTGTGACTTGGTAAAACGAGTGTTCGATTGCCAAAAGCTTTCGAGACTCCGTCTTTTTTGGAAGCCTCCATTTAATTAATAGAGATCAATTTGGAAGGAGCGAGTGCAGCACTTTTGTTTCTTTTGGTGTTACTGGTGCAGAACAAATATGTCGAGTGAAGTGGCCAGGTTCTAGATTCTGGAAATCGTTGCTGACCTGTCTAAAGTGGAATCACCAGATGGTGTTGTCTCGAAATCTTTGTGGAACAAGGCTGTCCGTGGCGGCTATTGCGTAAACTCTGGAAAGGTCATTTGACCAAATGTGCACACTGTAATGACCAATTTATGCAAGTAGAAATCTATGTAAAACCCAATTATTATCATGGGTGTACCGGATTCAATTTTTTTAATCCGGCCGGAGCCAGATTTGTAAAAATAGCTGGATTCCAGATTTGCCGGAGCCGCAGCTATTATATCCGGCATCCTTCCGTCTCGTGAGACGATGGTGCATCACCATTGGGTTGGGTTGCATATTCTCGAGTGGCTGTGCAGTCCTATCCTTGAGTGACAGTCTTTGCCACAGTTTTTACACACGAGTTCTGTGCTTAAAAATGTTTTGGCCTTTCTCCTAGCTCTTCTGTCTGCAGCCTCCTCCATTCTTCGCTCCTCGGCTACTATGACGCCCTCTTTGACACGTGTGCGCCACGTAGATCGGTCTTCTGCCTTACACTCCCAGTCACTTGTATGTATTTTGGCTGCTTTCACGTCCCTTTGACAGACATCTTTAAATCGCAAGCGTGGGCGACCTGTTTTCCCCTTTCCTGAAGCAAGTTCACGATATAGGAGGTCCTTCGGGATGCAGCTATTGTATATATATATATATATTATTACAAAACCGGCCAGCCGGATTTTATGAATTAAAATTCTGCCGGAACAGGAGCCGAATTTGTAAAAATGGCCGGATTCCGAGTTTGCCGGACCTGAAATCTGGTACCCTCTCCCCTTATTATCTTCTGTCCTGTTAGAAAAAAATTCCGCAAATTCTTAGCTTGTGTTCTTTACTGCGAAAGTCAATGACAATTTATATCTTAAAAATTACTAGTAAAACCTTCTGTGTAGTCCAGTCTAGCCGTTTAACACTGTAGGGTGTAAGCTTATCTTCAGCATATTAAGCTAAATTGCCTCTTCTGTCATATCTAAATTAATTCCGTTCATTAGCGATAAAAGGGAGGGTCAAAGGGGAGGGTGTTGATGAAGTAAGTGGTGAAACTTGAGCTGGTGTTGGCCTCTGCTGTAACCCCACAGTGACAGCTTCCTCCTTCTCCGGGTGCCCGGTATACTTTTCAGGGTCTGCCTTCTCGAAATTTTCTGTTCCCAACCTTTATCTTCCACAGTGGCTATCTATTCAGATATTGTAATAATGTGGCAGCATTTGCCTAATTTCTGTAATTAATGCTTGGTTCTGTTTTCGCATCATGACTTTTCGGTACTTTAATCTGGTGGGGCCCTGATCGCGTCCAAGGCTTATTTCTTTTAAATTAATTTTTTTAATATGTTGATCAACTTTCAAGTATATTCATGTGCTTACGGTCCAAACCAAGCAGTTGCAAAAATGATTCATGGACCGCGAGAGATGAAATCATGATGTCTATTCACTTATTAAATGGTAGTCAAAAGCGCGTCCTTTCACAATTTACTTAATCTAAAAAAGATACGCTAATTGAGACCTATTTTTTCTCAAATATTCACTTTGTTTACGCTTATTTGAGGGAATTTTTCCCAAGTCGGCCCATTAGTGCTCTAAATGTACTTACAAGCATGTAGACATTCGATGATGGTCGTGGCGTCTATCAAATAGCCCCCGCACAGAGCACACAACAGATGGGGGTTCAGCTCCGAGATGCGCAATCTCTTCGGGACGATCGACTCCAGTTTACGTTCTGTGGAAAACAGACGAGACACGGTGGAATTACATATTTGGTATGAAACTAGAAGAACTCAATAAACAATAGCGACTAGAAACAGCACCCAAAACAATATGGGAGGCGACGCGTGAACTTCCTTATACATGAAACGTAGCAACACAAGCATGTAAGTGACGTAATATACTTCATAAATAATAGAAACTCACGTTAGTGCTTACCATTCTAACATCTTCACAAACTTTACGACCCCCAAGCACATTTCAAACATTTTTTTCATGTTTCTGAACTGCATTAATAATTCAATAGCCACCTAAACCTAGCCTTACACCAAAGATTTACTACTGCTGTATTTATTTCCCGTAAACAAAAGAAAATATTAGGCACATGACGAGCAGTATTTTTAAATTCTTTATATTCACTCGTGGTGTCTGCTTGCTTGAGTGCCGAAAAATCTTTGGATCAATTTTTAACCCACTTCCCCGTATGCTGTCGAGCTGAAATTTTGCAGGCAGACTCGTGCCGATGATAGAAATAATGTAACGAAATTTCATATCTATCGAATGTACTGTAATTATATTAATGAATTTTAAGATCATCTTTATTTATTTCTAGGCAACATGTTAATTTTTCTGTTAGAGTGTCGTGGTGCCTATTACATTGAACAACTTTTCCTGTCGCGGAATAAGGTGCGTATTATATTGACAATACTTTCTAAAAAATACATTCCCGATCTGTGCGCATTAAATTAAACATATTTTACGAGACAGAACTAAAATTTTGTTTTTTTAGATTGTCTTGTGCTGCGTATTATAATAAACTTTCTTTTAGTTATGTCACGCATATAAAGGATTTATAGTCAAAAACTGTTTTGTTTTTTTTTAACGGGTTTTTTTTTAAAATTAAGAATCTCATTTAGCGCAGTCATCGAGCAATGTATCAGAGAGTGTTTTATTCTTCATTATTTTTATTTTTTTAAATCTTAATAAAGCGTTTCTAAAGCCAGTCGTTAGGTAAAGGTTCGTTAGTGAAAACCGATTTTAGTATAGTAAGGCATTTAATCGCATTTAACGCAGGAGTGATCGAGCAACCAGCACCAACATTTATTTTGGTGAAACTTAATTCTTATTTTAAAAAGTGATGTCCGAAAATCTCCAACTAGCTGCTACGTAGAAACACGGTCCAAGCAGCAAGGATGAATGTAGTGAGCACTCATAAAATGATGGCTCCGGGTGAATAAAACACTTGACGATTTCAATCATTGTGAACAGAATTTAAAACAACGAAGTCTTCGTCTAGATGGTATTCTTCCGCAGATGACGGCATTTTGAAAGGGTTAAAATAAAAATCCAGTACCAAAAAAAAAATAATAATAATAATTATAAAAAAAAAAATTTTTTAAAATAATAAAACATTAAAAAAATAAAAATAGAAAAAACATTGAAAAGATAAAAAATACGGTACAAAAAATAGATAAAAATAAAAATGTAAAATAAAATAAAAAAACAGAAATAAAAAATTGTTTAAAAAGTAAGCCTGTACTAACAGTACTAGATATAAAGGCGAGATCTTGGTACTTTTCCTTTATCTTACCCCCAATTTTTTTAAAGTAAAATACAGTATTTCGATATGGTTAGGGTTAGGTTTAGTTTTGGTTTAGGGTTAGCACGTGTTGTCACGTCGTTCAAATATGATTTTTTTTTCCAAAAATTTATTTTGGGGGTAAGATAAAGGAAAAGAACCAAGATCTTTCTTGTACATCGACAGAACTGGATAAAAGGCAAGATTTTTCTTATACACTATATCTATTGTACATTGACATCACTAGATTGAAGGCTACAGCTTTCGTGTACGATGAAAGTCCCGGTGCTGGACAGACGACAAGCTCGTTCTCGTAGAGTTACAAAAATGGATAGAAGTAGAAGGCAGGTTCGTTCTTGTGTAGTCCCAGAACTGGATAGAACATGCTATTGAAGTAGAGCGGGCCAAACCGTTGGCAGTACCCACACGGTTCTCTTCTGTTCTTTTCCTGTCTCGGTTCAGCCTCACATCTGTTTGCCGCTAAAAATAAGACCACGGATCTGTCAAACACGGCAACGAACTGCTAACTTGGCCTTTCAATATCTCACTCAGGCTTTCTGGTGGTGTTTTCTTCTTTCTTTCGCAGGAACATCGAGGGAGGGGGGGAAAGAAGACACGACTCCCCACCAACGTTAATCCCAAGGCACGGACCGCCTATTCCGAGCTCCCACCCCCTATGGGCCGTCAAATGACTGGGGTAACGGTTTGATTGATTGATAGACCCGGCGCACAACGAAACTGTTATAGGTCTAGACCGTGAAAGGGGTTACTGGAGCGCGAACTCGCGGCGGTGTTTGGTATGGAAATGGAGACGGTGTCCTGGTAACAATGCTTGGCTTCGTCCACCGTTCTCCGTGGCTCGGTTTGTTTGCGTGTGGGGGGCCCCGCGCCGGATTCCTTTTCAAACGGTCGGCCAGTGGCATATTTGATGGGGGAGTCCTGGGAAAAAAGGAGAAAGAACCGCGGAGGAGAGTCCTGCAAGACGTCTGCCATAAAAAGATATAAAAATAAGAACGCAGGATTTTTTCCTTTCAGTAAGAGGGGTGCTGTGGGGCGGCGTAACATACTTTTAAAAGAATGCACACATCGATAAAGGATCGTTATTGTTAAAATATAACGTAACGCAGAAGCCACACTCAAAACATTTCAGCAGTAAATCAACATACTTATGGAGCGTTTCCTCCACCGATCCAGCCCGAAATAAAGAGGTGACCCATCCTTCCAATCACTTCCATGAATTTGAAAATACGTGTCCAAAGAGCAGGCCTCCGTGTCAATCCATTTTATACTCAAAAGCGCCCGGGCATTACAAGTAATGGAGGGATAATCGGATCAGACCAGACTATATCCATTATGGGGCCAGGGGGTGCGGACCGCTGGGGGAGTCCAGGAAGCTAGTCCGTTGTCTGCTGCTCTTTAAATCTCCCCCACTCTCTCTCTCTCTCTCTCTCTCTCTCTCTATCTCTGTCCGCCTTTATCTAACCACAAGTGCGTGAGTTATTATTAGAGCCACGTTTCTTATCAATCCCGGAGCCGACGCCCAAATAACATCGTTTATAAAATGTATCATTTAGTTCTTGAAACGAAAATAACCAACGTCCGTCCCACAAGTACATTTTAAAAAACCGCAAGCTTATTTCTCCGGACAGTTTTAAAAAAAAAGATTCTTTTCTACAAGTCATCAAGTCTTTTGTTGTATGTGCTGTTGTTTCTTTTAAACTGCTTGAAGTAGAAGACAACGTGAATGATTGTAATGCACATAAAATTAGCCTCATGTCGAGTGTCTCCAATAAGGACCTGGTGGGAAACTTGTCATTACTTGAAAGCTCCGTGCACCCAAGCAATTATCGGGCCCATTATTATTATCGGTGGTCGGGCTACACAGGCAGCATCGACCGTTTGAAGTAGAGGAAGGGGGGAACAGCTTGAAACCATGAAAAGTAGGCGTTCCCAGGGAACTGGAATGAATGTTTTACGAGGGAGTGATTTATACCATCTCTAGAAAAACCCGCCAGGAGCCCTCAACGGGACCTCGGTTTGCCACATTTTCCACGGTCAGACAAACCAACGCCACAAGTAAACCGCAGCGAGGAAAAAAAGAGGAAAGAGGGGGTAAACGGGTCAGAATAATAGAGAAGCCCGGAAACGACGCGACTAGCAATCCGTCCTTACTGGTAAAGGTGAACTTTACCTCATGGGTATAAAAAAAAGCTGCTTAATGCCTAATGTAGGCCGTCGACGGCAGGTCTAGGCGAAAGAGAGAGAGGAAATCTGAGTGTAGTAAGTTTGACGACATTCTAGTGCAGACAGCTCGCCATGGCGCGAAATGTTACATTTGAAGACGCAGGACACACGCATCAACATAGACTAATAGACATATATCATAACAACGACATCAATCTGACTTGTAGCCCGCGGTCAGTCGAGCACTGTATTTTGAGTCCGTGCGTTTTCTCTGGGTTTGTGGAAAATAATAAGTTCACGAAGCAAATGTATTTAAAATAAAAATATTAATGATCATAATCACGCATGTGGAAATGTTAACATAGTGTAAACCTGTCTTGTGTTTAGTTAAATTTCAAGTGAAACATAACCAACCCATTGTTACAAAGTCTTAGTATTTTGAAGCCAAAATTTGCGTACAGAGACAAAGTTATTTACAGGTACATGTTACTACTAGTACTAGTACCGTTAGGTAAAATCTTTTCCTTTTAATAAGAAGGGGAAAAGAGGAAGGCGTGTTTTTTTATGCAAAAAATTGGGTAGGGGAGTGAAGGGGGGATTACTACAAAATTGTTACTAATTTAAAGCTATGGTCTCAAACACATCATTGAAATGGAAAATTAAACTTGTTTTGTTTTTAAAATGACGGTTTTATTGATTTCGTGTTTTGTTTAAATGTTCCTTTTAATATGTGAGATAATAATCGATGAACTAAATGGAAAAGACGTAAACAAGATAAGGGTTAGCCTGACATGACGTAACAAAACAGCGAACGTTTCGGCAAAGAGCCTTTTTCAACGGACATACAATACACAAATAAAACGATTTTTAAAAATAAAATTAAGAAACTTAGCTGCGGTGAAAATCCAAAGAATCTTCGATTCTTTGAATTTCACCGCAGCTAAGTTTCTTAATTTTATTATTTATTTTTCATATTCGTTTTATTTTGTATTTTATGTCCGTTGAAAAAGGCTCTTTGCCGAAACGTTCGCTGTTTTGTTACGTCATGTCAGGCTAACCCTTACCTTGTTTACGTCTTTTCCATTTAATTTTTAGCGCATTTTCGAGAAGTCGAATGCGCTATTGCACCCGTTTTGTCCGTCCGTCATCACCCTTGATCTCAGCATCCATAAGTCCTAGACCCATGAGGTATATATGTTTTTTGTATGTCCTGACCTGCCATTTGTGCATCAACACTCAGTTACTCGATCCGTTAAAAAACCCCGTTAAAACTGACAAAAAATATTTCGAATCGAGAGGTAACACTAGCGCAGGGAACGGCCGCCATTGCCGGAAGTCGAATGCACAATCTTTCAAGCATTGAAGAGTGGGGCGAAAGGGTGCAAAAGAATTAGTTTTTTTTTTAGTTGACGTCATTAGAATATGTGTAAAAGTTTAGAGAGTTTTACGTCATCATTTGTGGTGACTTGTAGTTAGATTAAAGAGAAAATAATTTTTTTTTTTAAATGTAAAGAAATGACTTTTAAATAAAAAAAAAGTCAGGTATATTCATTACACAAGAAAATTCATAAAAATATGTCTAAAATCTAAACACAATTACTGATAACTACATAATGCTGATATCTAACATAAGTACTGATACATAATACGAAAATGCGCTAACACGTCCTGAATTCCAATAGGGACCAGGCTTAACATGATTTTTTATAAGCCTCATTGCAGTCGATAAACAGGAGTAGGCTACTTTAATATGTGAGCTAATAATCGATAAACTGGAGTACTTTAGTGTTAGCTAATAATCGATAAACTGGAGTACTTTAATGTTAGCTAATAATCGATAAACTGGAGTACTTTAATGTTAGCTAATAATCGATAAACTGGAGTACTTTAATGTTAGCTAATAATCTATAAACTGGAGTACTTTAATATGTGAGCTAATAATCGATAAACTGGAGTACTTTAATGTTAGCTAATAATCGATAAACTGGAGTACTTTAATGTTAGCTAATAATCGATAAACTGGAGTGCGCACACAACATCGCCGACCACAACTCACGTCGACACTCCCAACATGACCAAAGATTGAAATGGTAAGAGTGGATTCAAAAGTATCCAGACCAGTTACTAGCATTAGACCACAATGTCCATGGCCAATATTCTGTTGACGATTGAATAAGAGTAGGTCCCGCGAGTCTCACCGCACAATCCAGAACTTTGGTGTCCCGTTGACAGACACACTGACCTAACCGTAACCCTAACCCTAAACCGGGCCAAGGTTTTAAACACTTTCGCTGCAAACAACAACGTGAGAGAGATCGTTTGTCTCCGTGAGTTTTGACTTGGACTTTAGTTCAACATCGCCTACCTACCTTCAACTCCGCCGGTAAAAGACATTCGTAAAGAAGATTAACTGCACAGAGGAACGGCATAAAGAGACAAAGAAACAATTTTTTTTAAAAAGCGCCACTTGACGACTAGTGACAGACGAGGTCGTCAGTTTTTTTGTTTTTTTTAAATGTTTGTGTATTTAAAACTCTTTGGAGGGTTGGTCCGGGGGATAGATTGATAGATAACCACGGTAGTGGTTTAAGTTTAACCACGCAAACATACGTTTTAAAGGTTCGCTCTCGGATAATGTTTACGGACACAGAAACCGATAGTGAAATCCAGCACAATGTTTCCTACAACAATGGTTTTCAGCTGCAAGATCCGAAATAAACCGTCAAAGGAGGAAAAAAATGTCTAAAAAAGGAATAACCCAATATAACAGAATGTGAAAGCCACGTCAACTTTAAGACTGCATATCAGCTAGTATTATCCTATGCATTACTATCGAATTATCCTATGCATTACTATCAACTTCTTCCGACCTACCATCAGCCAATACACGAGGCCGACAATAGCACATCACAAGCCACTGAAAGTAAATGCGATAATGACAACGGCGCGATACTACTCGCTTTTAATGCGCGGCCCTACGATAAGTCCGCAGCCTCGAAGTGCTCTGCAGAAACAGCGATTATCATTTTAGCCACTTAAAAGTATTTATCTCAAGTCGCCCCCACCACCCCCAGCTACTTCTCTCCCTCCGAGGGATGAGCAAACCAGGCAAGAGGATGCCATGCGTGACAAACAGCATCAATCAGCGACCCCCAGCTATCGCTTCTCTCCCTGCAAATCTCTCTACCGCCTTTCATCACGTGGACGTCTTTAACCAATCAGGGCCGGGGTACTCCCCACCCCTACCCCATCCAGTCTATTTTTTAAAATCAAAATAAACAAGCCACGCGCACTGAGTGCCGGCTGTTTCTCATCACACGTGTATGCGCGTGCGGGAGTAATTGAACGGACACTGGGCTCCCAACTGTACCGGGAGAAAAAGCTTTGGGAAGGAACTGGACATTCGTTGGTGATAAGAAAGAGGAGGTGTGCCAGTAAACTTCTGATAACAAGCAGTGGGTTCGAAAGCTCACTGTTTGTCTGGTCACAAATTTTACAGCATTAATCAAAGATACAAAACCAAGCAAATCTTTTTTGTGTGAATAAAATAGCGAAAGATGTTACTGTGAACAAATGATTATGACACAAAATGTTACCTATGAAACAGATAATGGTAAACGTCTTGAGTTTTGTAAAAAGTTTTTGCCGCCCCGCCAACTCCCCCAACCTCCCCCCCAAAAAAATAAAAATAAATTATATATNTTTTTTCTGCATGGTATCTGCATTCCGTCATTACTTTACCCCAAGAAGGCTTATTGATATAAGTTATAAATCACACATCTCTTTCTTTCAAATGCTCAGACTTCTTGTTGTTTTGTGTTCCAGCAAAAAGTCTTCGAAAATGTAAACTGGGTAGAAAAAAAAAACATCAATGGCTTGCTTTCTCGTTGTCAAGGCCCCGGTAATTTACCCCCTACCCCCCCCACCCACAGACACACACAAGCGGCCGTTACAAGACTATCCAGTTACTGGCATCCCATGGGCATGTCACAAATTGCTCTCCTACAACTCTTCAGATGTCTTCTAATGAGGAGGAAGATGGTGCTGCTCCTGCCCCAGTGAGTCTCATTGCACGGTGCTGCCCAGACTGCTGTCAGTCCTTGTTTCAATGTAACTAGTCGCAGAGGCTCGGCACGGCCCATACCACACAGCTAATGCAACACAATCATACCGCAATTCAATTTCACTTCCTTTTATTATATTTATAGAATTTCTGCTTCGGGAGAGACTATGAAATCAACATTTCGATCAGAGTTTTCAATAAATTTGGTTTATAACTTGAATTTATTTGTCTTAACTTTTTTTTTGTCCATATCTGTAAAGGGAATTATCAAAAACGTATTTACTATTGTCCTTTCTGTTAAATTAGAAAACCTAAGCACATCTTGTTCCACTATAAATATTATTGAAACCAGTTGTTAGGGACGTTCAGAACAACGAAATTTATCACGTTTTTATTTACTTGCTTTCGTTCCTGTTAGCAAAATTTCAATTTTTCCAAGGTAAAGTGTCAAACCACTTCTGATGGCCCTAGATATCTCAACATTTTACCACAAATAGATCTTGGATGAAAATACTTTGTATCGAAAATTAAGATCGACCGAATAAAGTAATTAAATTAATGCATTTTTATTTTATCTCTATATAGCATCTGTATCCGTTTGCTGTTGTTGACATTCACGTACCACCAGAGTTCACACAGTGACCACATTCCCGTGGACATTATTAACTTTTAAAATCAATTTCTATGTTTTTGTTAGCGTTGATGTTTGTCCATATGTTTGAATTTGTTTGTGTTGGGTCTAAAAAGCCTCAACGCCAGGCGGTTAGATCTGGCAATCCATAATATATGGAAACCAATTAGGCAATTGTGTATTTAATGATTTTTCTTATGTACAATAAAAGTAATGTAAACAAAGAATCACAATTTTCGATATACTCTATGATTTTACATTAGACTGAAAAAAAATAGAGGTAAAAAAAAAGACTCCTAAAAACACGCTTTTATAAGTGGACTGAAAGGGGGAAAATTATTTAAAACTTATAAGTTCAGGTACTTTATTTTAATAATGTCAAGTCTCGTTTTGCCTTGCTCTCCGCTGTCAACTCGTACACATAACATGACACAAGTCTAGGTGAAACAATGCAATACTTATTCCGTCAAGGAACTGGCAAGTCCTCAGAGGACAGCGCATAAAAAAAGTATACAACTTCCAGTATACGACTCGTAATATATTTACACGATCTCCCTGTCTCTCAGTTCAGGTACGGCACAACGTCAGGCCTCTCTACACACAACCCCGTGCACATAAATTTAACACGAAGGCCCCCGGTTCAAAGTGACCGACCTGGGCGATGCTTCAGTCTCTCTCTCTCTCTCGCCCTTACTGAACACTGTCACTGGTTGTTCCTTATACCCAACTTGACTCGACTGCCCCTCGAATCATCTCTCAATTGTCCTCTGATCACAAGCCCACGTGATCAGATTTCACAAACAAACATCCCTGTGAACTCGTGTTCACTCAGTCAAGATGATACATTGACCCACAGTAATTCTCATACATTTGACAAATATTACTAAAAACTTGGGGAGGGTGCTTATGAGGTTTTACATATGCAGTTCAATCATTTTCTCACTCATAAATCTCTCTTTTGCCTTCTAAATTATAAATCGTTCATTTATATACCAAACGCCTCATAAGTGCCCGTCAAACTTTTAGTCATATTAAATCAATGTACTTGAACTTAAAAGTTTTTAATTATTGTCTTCATTTTAGTCCACGTGGTTTTGAAAAATAATTTTTCACCTTTATTTTACTATCTCCCTGATTACTTCCTCAACGTTGTTTATTTTGATTTATCTTTCATTTGTGAAGGAAGCTTGTATTTGTTTGTAAAAATAAATTGTCATAAAAGAGCCGAGATGTAAAAACATTGCAAAGACAAACGTACATAGTGAACATCTTAAAATCCCTTTGAATTTTCAAACACGATTCTACACATATCACGTTCGCGCCATAGACACCACTTCTCTCCCCTTTCCCACTCCTAAATCCCACCGGCCACCTTCACCCACCCCCTCCCACACCACCACCCCCCCTTTCGCAACGTCTAGAACTAAGGCAGCAGCAATGAAATCTTGGAACTTCCGCTAACGGGAGCAGCAGCCCATAAAATATCAGCCCCATTTTCTGCCGTTATCTCCCGAGACGTAACGTGCACCAACTGGACACACGATCGATTCTTGGGGAGGTGGTGGTGCCGTACACGAGGTTCAACCAACGAAGATCGGGCGTTGGGGTGGGAAGGGGGGAGCATTTCCAATGGATCTGGGGGGGGGGGGGGGGGCCAGAGAGAAGGGGGGGGGGGGGGGGGGGGAGGGACTATCAACAGATGAACGAAAGTCTCTGGTGGCTAGCTTCACGTTAATAGAACAGGGATATCCAGGCGATAAAGTTTGGACAGCACTGCGATAAAGCATCGACACGGGGGTAAGCCTGACCTCCACGTGCAGGGTGTAAGACATCAGGAAGATGACATTTGTTTTTAATGATGGGAATTGATTTTAAAAACAAACAAACGATCAAACGCACGCATTTGTTTATGTATTGTCCGAGCTGACAATTAAGAGTAAAAGCCAACCGACAACAGTAAACAGTTGTAACGTGAAGTTCTTTGTTTATTTAAATATATGAATATTCATTTCGGAAAACAATTTACGTTCGACAATGGTCAAACAACATAGTTTATGGAATTCGGTCAAAATCATATATCTATGTTAAATTTCTAGTTATAATTTAAATATAACGACAGGGCAAGTTATAACATTCTTGTTGGTGGTCATTAACTAACCTTCTTCACAACAGCCCCAAACTATTTTTTTTAAAAAATCCTTTCATCTGTAAAGAAGTAAAAGAGAGAGGGGAGACAAACCGAGACAAAGCCCACGCGTCACGCATGCATTTCAAAGGCAGAGGTGCACAAACCATTCAACTAATTCCAGCTGATGAACCATGCCAATATTTAGTTTCAGTGACCTGCACTTGTCTTTCCTTTTGGCCTGGCTTCGAATTGGACTAATTAGTCTTTAAGCGGTGGGTAACGAACGTGTTCTTTTGTTTGCACCTAGAAGCCTAAGTCGGGCGGGGCAAGCAGTTATTAATTATGTCGGGTCACTTTAATGACCGGGACAGTTACAAGAGAGGCACAGGAAAGATCCACACAAGAATGAGTTAGTGAATGTACATATTTAAAAGTATATACATGTACGTATGCACAATTTATACATAAATGTGTTAAGTGTTTTGTAAGGAAGTAGCGTCCCCTAATGTTACACTGTATACATTTATGCTCAGACACGAACTAGCTGCGCATTGATTATTTAAATGTCTGATTTTCAGAATTTTTTTTTTTTTTTTTTTTTTTTTGNATAATAATAATAATAATAATAATAAAATGATAATTTATATAGCGCTGTATCCCAGCAAGGAGCCAGGCTCACAGCGCTTTACATGGAAACAACAATACATATATAAATAAATAGAAACATTCATAGCATATTAACTACATAGTTGACAATACGGTATACTCAATACATCAGCTACGTTAATCAATTAAAGAAATGTGGTATTATTATTTTTGAAAATAAATTTTAAAAAGATGTGTCTTAAGTGCAGTCTTAAATGACTTAGCAGTTGAAATGCTACGGATGTGTAATGGAAGAGAATTCCATTGTTTGCACAAAAGGAGAATGACCTTTCGCCAAATGTTATAGTTCTTATCTTAGGAACACAGAGAATGCGTGTATCCGCAGAGGAGCGTAGCTGACGACTTGGTGAGTAGACTGACAAAAGTTCAGTAAGATATGAAGGGCATGAGTCAGAAAAGAAGTTGTGACACAGAACGGCCAGCTTGTAATCAATTCGGGCTTGTATAGGTAGCCAATGAAGAGAGTAAAGTAGCGGAGTAACATGGTCATGTTTTTTTTGCCCTTAGAACTAATCTGGCAGCTGAATTTTGAACTCTCTGTAGTTTTTCAATGCATTGTTTTGGCGCACCTGACAGAAGAGAATTGCTGTAATCCATACGAGCTAGAACAAGAGAACAGACTAGAGTTTTTGTTGCACTATCTGTTAAGTAATGACGGATTGAACTGATCTGACGAATGGCAGTATAGGCAGAGCGACAAATGTGATTGATGAAGTTGTTGATAGACATGTTGTCAGAAATAATGTAGCCAAGATTCCTAGTCGATGTTGTGAACAGTATATCAGAACTAGCCACCTGAATAGAATTTGGAAGAATCAAAGTACTGCGGGATTTATTGTTACAGAATAGCAGTGCTTCTGTCTTATTATCATAACAGGTCATACTGCTGTGTTCTTCCATAGCAATAGGCAAATGATTCAGACATTCGGCTCTAATAGATGCACGCTGACATACAAACACCACCATCATCACCTTGACATACAAACACCACCATCATCACCTTGACATACAAACACCACCATCATCACCTTGACACGAGTTCAATTTCATGAAAGCGGCATTTAAGTTTTGGTTTTCATCACCACTGACCCCGAGGTCCGGCATTTAAGTTTTGGTTTTCATCACCACTGACCCCGAGGTCCGGCATTTAAGTTTTGGTTTTCATCACCACTGACCCCCAGGTCCGGCATTTAAGTTTTGGTTTTCATCACCACTGACCCCGAGGTCCGGTATTTAAGTTTTGGTTTTCATCACCACTGACCCCCGAGGTCCGTGTGAAAATGACTTGCATAATATTGTATCAAAGTCAAAGCAATGCCGTGAGATTATCCCAGCCGGATGAAATATTACGTCAAAGTCAAAGATAAATAGCCTCACTTTTTAACACATGCATATCGGTTATCTGTCATGGAAAAATAGTTCGTTTCATCAAAGTCTAGTATACAAACTTAACTTATATTCCATGGGAAACGCCTGGATTTCTCTGAGGATTATTTGTACTTATAATATCAGAAGAACAAACAAACAAACGAGGTGTGTAGTAGAGTCAGTCCTAAATACTTTCAAAAACTTGAACAAGTTCATCAAGGAAATAGAGTTTTCAAAAATGTAAGTTTTTTTATTTTATGAAATAGCATGTTTGACGATGCCTTTGAAAAAAAAAAGGACTAATTATTCGCAGTAATTTATTTGAGAATCGGTAAATTATTTTATAGAGAACCTCCCGTCTCTGCTTCTGTCAGTCATACAACATATCGGTTAGCATAAAGTCGATAGCTGCAGCTACGTCTAAATCTCTCGTTTGGCACTCAGCACTGACTAGAACTGTTAGTCCCAGCTCAAGGAAAGAGTCTAGTTCTACAACTATAAACCTCTTGCACTACATCTCTGTTTCTCCCGACCGATTGTCTTCTATCGCTGCCCAGCTCCTCTCTCCCCAGTTTTAGTTGTAGGTCCCTATAGAGAAATTCTGAACAATTCATACATTCTTTACTAATTATCTCCAAAGAAAATCCACACAGACCACCACCCCAAAACCCCTGTGCTGTTAACTGCTGCCCAAAGCGCACAATCAGATTTACTTATCTCTTTCACAGTTTCCTCTAAATACATGGGCAATATGTCTTTTCAACTGACCATCCTCCTGTTACCACCCGCCTCGTCTCCTACAATCCGATACTTCTGACCGTTGGTCAGTTTCAGTATCTTGATAATATCACCCACGTCTCAGTGACGGTCGGATTGGCCAGGTCCTTGAACAATCAAAATTGTTATTACCAGTCAACCCTTCCATTCTCGGCGCCTGGACTACTAGGGACTAAACACAAACAAATCGTCTGGTTTCTTTTACTTACATTTCGTTAAAATTGTATTCCACTCTCATACACCCTCCCTCAAACCCCTTTCATATTTTATGCCCTTTTGAAGTTTAAAAAAAAAATTAATTAAATGTGAAAATTTCAAAATATCTGTAAAAAAGAGGCGAAATCGTAGCGTCAAAATTAACAATTTAAATGTCGGGTGCACATAAATTGATAAATACTTTTCGATTCTTATAACAGGTGCATTGTTTCTTTATGCGCGGGACTCAAACGAAATTCATATTGATCTGAACAATGTGACACGCGTCTCAAGGAAAACAACGTAAGTGTTTGGCGGACGCCTGGGTCGTGTTAAAGTGTCAGGACAAGGTAAAAAAATCAAGGTTTTGGGAGAGCCAATTAAATGAATTAACTATGAAGGTATTGTTACCTATTGAAACTCTTTAGGATATGAAAAGTTGGATTTTTAATCACGACCACACTAACCATATCATGACATATTATTTCTTCATTAGTAAAACGAGGATTCCTCTAATTTTTGTAGATTATGAACTGAAAGCCGCGTTTACTTTTAACTAACGTGTGGAAAATATCAACACGTGGGGTGAGCTCTATATGATTCGATAAACATTTGGCCAAAACAATGCAAAAGTAATACACACACGTCACCCGTATGAAGTTATAGCAAATACATTAACAATAACAATAAAATCTTTATTGCTGGATGGAAAATTCCGCGCCTCGGCAGGCGAATGGAAACGTGGCTCTCTCAATTCTTTAAGTTAAAAGCGATTGGCGATGGAGGCACAACATGATACGAACGAAAAAATCCTATGCAGCTCTTCCCTCATTTGAGTGTGGAAAATGGAGAGGGAAAGGTCGTGGAAACATTATTTTTCTTGGAGGAAGGGAAAAAATCGATGCACTTATGGCGCGCCGTGAAAGCGCGTGTGCGCGCGTGCCAGCGAGACGTGGGTCTCCCTACAAGCATTCAGATGGGAGAAAAATGGTATTCAGAACAGGTGTCAAGTCTTGTCTGGTTTAGTCACTCGCCGGCTGCCTCCAGAAAAGTCCCAGATTAACGGATCATATTTCATCACCTTGAACAAGGGAACTGGTTATCTTTCTTTGTTTTAAATACAGGCGTTGGACAGAGGGAGACACTATAACAAGGCAGACCGAATGTTGCGTTGTGTGCACAATATGGGCTGATTTTTTATATAGAACATCAAAAATAAGAATCAAACTTTTGAGACGGCGAGTTACTACTTAATCGCATTAAGTTTGTAAATGGTGGCCAGGGTTATATTTTTAGTTTTGTCCTATTTAAATTTGAACTGGCCACTAACCGATACAAATTATGGACTTTTGTTTTCATTGCAAATAACATTTCTATAATTAATAGTTATACGAGACTGGTGGAGAAATTAGATACGTTCACAATAAACTATAAAAATATTATTGATTTCTCTAGATTTATATTTTGGTATGGGTAGTTCTTTGGGTTGTCATAAGCCGGGTTTGTTCATGAGTGAGTAGGTTAATGTGTTACTCAGCACATACTATGTTTTTAAGTGCCCAGAGTTGAGTGCCAAGTTCTTGCATAGTTGAGGCACACAACACAGATCTTGTAAGTAGTTGAAAAGTCTGTTAAACAACGACACGATCGCTCCCTGGTTGAAGCCATAGAAGACCAATCGACGTGGTCCTGGTCCCATGACAGTTGTGTAAGAGCGAATGCGGGTTCAAGTCAATTTACGCAGGCTCGAGACATTCTTATAAGTAATAATGATTTTCAAGGATTTTATGTATGGATGAACGGCTGAAACACTGTGACCAATCAATAGGCGCACATAATCATCGTCATTCAGAACCAACGGTCGTTTCGTTATGTGCCCTTTGACCCAACAATGCATAATAAAATTCTCAGACGTTAGCACTGATTGGCATGGTCAGCACTAATTGCTGGATTTTTAAAAGCGACCCCCACGTATATTTGGGCACGTGACTTTAGTAGATGACAAGTTCGCGCAACTGCCACTGCTTGTCAGATTATTTGTTAAACAAACAAATTAAATGAAGTTGAACCATTTTTTTTAAAAATACATTGGCACCTTAAACTAACGCTTCCATCACAAAACCTCGATCTCCAATGAGATTCGTTCATTTATAAGTCTTCCCACCCCTTCTTCTAATGTAGTTTTTGTCTCGGTTTTGTACGCCATTTACAGGTGAATTTTTTAATTTTTAAAAGAACCGGTTACTCCTATCCTCTTTTTATATTGTCGGCAAAAGACTGGCGCATAGCAGAAACACAGATTTTAACAAATCGAGGCACTACGATCGATACAAGTGCTATCTGTGGTTTTAGACAAGGAATTACGGTTTTTCTCAAGACAATCAGAAAACAATGGACGCTTAACAATTAACTATTGCTTAGCATTTGTAAACTTACTGATATGGAATTGCTACGTCTACTAACTACTTAATTTTTAAACCACTTATAGTATGCCTGCGGACACCGCAATATAGTTTGCAGGCAGACGTAAAATTTACACTTATAACGTCAGGGGCAAATAAAAAAAAAATAATAATAATTTTAAAAAAGCCCAAATCCAAAAATCTTAAAATATCTCTTAAGGTTTACAAGTAACATTTCCAAAAACGCACATCAGGAGGGCGCTATTGGCATTTGAGAACTCTGCCCATCATTAGAGACATTTATTCCACCCCCACCCCGAAATTCTCACATTAATCAATTGAACATTCAATTTGTAGCCATGACGTGGACTGGAATGATTGGTGGACCGCAATCATGGCACCGCTCGACCGACGGCCTCCAACGCTGGACCCCGTCGGGTCACTTTAATGACCGGGTCAGTGCCGGCCGGGCACGACGGTCCGCTGTCAGCTGTCTGGTCGGCATATCATTGGCGTCGCGTGATACTCGGTCTCAAGGCCTTCTTTCCAACACAGGGAGCGACACGTCTTCTCGGCATTCAAATCTACCGGTAAGCCCTTCCGGCAATGACATCTTTGGCAGGAATTTTGACGCAAGCCCAACGAGAGAGAAAGGACTTTAAAAAAAAAAAAAACGCTTGGGAAGTATGAGACTGTATTTCATTTCCAGATTTATTATGGGGGGGGAGGGGGGTTAAAACTGGAGAATTTTCTGCATGGGCTAACGCGTTGATAACAAATAAATTATGCATCCATTTGGCTTGCTACAGGACAAAAGTCAAGCCGGGGACGAAAGACAGAAGAGGACGGTGGGGGAGGGAAAATGCGACATGGCCTGATATGGTAATGTGCTCCTTTTCTCTCCTTGACACACTGGGTTTTTTATTTAAATATTTTTTTTTGCAACGGCTTGAAAACAATAGGGCTGCATGCGGTATGGAAATTTTAAATAAGCGTATGCACAGCACGACTCGCTCTCCCCATTGTTTTTCTATATGTTTATTTCTCCACACAGATTATGACTGGCAGAAGATTTTGGTGTGCGGAAGGGTGTGTGCTAAAAATAAGAGCCGCACAGCGTATTGAAGATAGATTATAAATAGTGACGCAAAGAACAGCGCACAATTTTGTATTGTTGACAAATAATTTTGATTTTACGTTATCTAGGTCTGTATTTGATGCAATCCGCGGGTAAATGCTATGCTAAAATCTATTTATTTAGGTGCTAACTTTATAAAACTAGTGTAATTTCATTTTATTATTATAAAGATTGAAGTCATAAGTCAAACTTGCTGAAGAGCCTTTCAAATCATCTGCTTGTTTAAAAGTATCACGATTTCATGTAAGTAAGGGTAGATACATGGGAATACCACCTGAAAGTGGCTAGAGAGATAGTGTACAAATGTTTGTAAAGGGAGGGTTTAAAAACATATAAAGTGATATGTAATAAATTTTAATCAAAATGTGCTGTCTATGTCAAGTCACGAACTATTTCACCGGTGATAATTTAAAATTAAAAGAATAGATCTATAGGCTGGTGGGTTGTTGTTGTTTTTTTTTCCTTTACATTCACTTTAAAAAAAATAAAAATTAGCCATTTGTTTCAAGTATCAAAAAGAAAAAGATACTCTTCCTCCCAAAATGATAAGAATATCTATTTGAAAAAAAAATCAACGGAAGTTCAATGGCAGTGTCAAAAATATGGAGAAGAAGTAAGACGAAAAAAAACGATAGTTTAACTAGACTTAATATTTGATGAGAAAAAGAGATTATTGATTACTAAACAGCCTCCTTGAAAACATAAATGTTAAAATGGCTGAATAATATATGCGCATGAACCTAGACACACGCTGTGCTAACACCGCTACATTTATCTCAGACCTATTTCAGCGGGGAGCCCAGCACAATATCCGTGCGTGAGCGTGTTTGACAGTACGAGCGTGCCTTATCGATTGCCTGCATCGTAATGAAGCGGTCACCGGCTGTCTGGAATCAGCTCTGCTGCCCTCGCGGGTTTTAGTTTTAGGCTAGCACTAACGGGACGGCGAACACGGATTAAGCCCACGCATTTGGTAAGAGCCCATTTCTGTGGGGTTTGTTAATCTCTGTCTCACGGGTGCCTAGCCGCAGATCTGTCTCGCCGACAAAAGTCCTGACTGTATATTTTACATGGAATTTTATAATTCTATGCCTTGGCTATTGCTGGATTTCGATAGGACCATGTTCCATTTTATAATACAATTGTAGTTGTAGCATTCATCAACACAAATAATAATAATACCCATTCCCATCGTCCTGGAGTCCATTCATAATAAATGTTCATTAAAGAACATCAACCACGAACAATAGAAAGAGAAATACATAATATTGAAAAGTAGTGAAAAGATATGTGTAGAAAGATTGTCTAAGAATACTATGCAAGTAGAGAAAGGCTTGGTAGAAATTCAACTCAGTGCAAACCAATCTACAACTGAGTTTTCTCAGACCAGAACTGAGTTTTCAGTCCAGAGTCCATTAAAAAATCATGTTAAGCCTGGTCCCTTTTGGAACTCAGGACGTGTTAGCGCATTTTCGTATTATGTATCAGTACTTATGTTAGATATCAGCATTATGTAGTTATCAGTAATTGTGTTTAGATTTTAGACATATTTTTATGAATTTTCTTGTGTAATGAATATACCTGAAAAAAATTTATTTAAAAGTAATTTCTTGACATTTTAATTTTTTTTATTTTCTCTTTAATCTAACTACAAGTGGTTTGTGGTCACTGAAATAGGACTCATAAATGAAACATTCTAAATTGTAATCAGCTAATCGCCCAAATACTCCGTCAATTGTTGTTTGATAGATCGTAGTTGCCAATCTTGGTGAAAGTAGTTGAATGTTGAAGCTTGTTTCGAAAAAGTTTTCAATTTCTGCCCCTGGGCCGCTAAGATCTTGATTGAAGTCACCACAAATGATGACGTAAAACTCTCTAAACTTTTACACATATTCTAATGACGTCAACAACAAAAAAACTAATACTTTTGATAATACTAAGACTTCCGGCAATGGCGGCCGTTGCCTGCGCCAGTGTTATCTCTCGATTCGCAATGTTTTTTGGTAGTTTTAACGGGGTTTTTTAACGGATCGAGTAACTGGGTGTTGATGCACAAATGGCAGGTCAGGACATACAAAAAACATATATACATCATGGGTCTAGGACTTATGGATGCTGAGATCTAGGGTGATGACAGACGGACGGACGGACGGACAAAACGGGTGCAATAGCGCATTCGACTTCTCGAAAATGCGCTAAAAAACAATACTACTTTGATTTTTACAGTACTAGTACTCATTTATTGATTTTTTATCTCTGATTTCACAGCGAGCTGCCAATATAACAATATCTCTAGTCTCTAGTGAAGATATGACCTGTGAAATGATACACATTTTTAAAAAGTTAAATTTTGTTTTTAAATAGTAATAGAGCCAAGACCAAAGACTAAAAAATATTATTTTAGTTGTTTTGTTAGTTATAGGGCTGTTAATACTGTTAACAATATGTACATCAGTTCAAACTCCCCAATCAACAAAATTAATTTCAATATCACATATAACACATATAATATGGAGGAAAGAAGTTAAGAACTACATGACATTAACGCTCACTTCAATTAAAAGTTATACAAAAGACGTTTCCAACTTAAAAAAAAACAAAATAGCCAAGGCCGCTAAGCATACAAGAACGTGTTATTCACAGTGGCAGTGGGGCATTTAAAAAAAAGGAATTGTCACCTGCTTGACTTTCAACATCGACACAACTTTCAATTCAGTTGAGCAATTAATTGCCAAAAAAAACGCGCTTCGCCAAGACTGTGTGCACTGGTAATAATATATTCATTAACCCAAGGCACATGAATTTTGCTATTTCTCCTCAAGGCAGAAACTGAAAATATCCTTCGTTAACCAAGTACCAACAGCCCTCAGTCCCAGGCCGTGGATCGATTCCACCCTCTCGTTTCTCGTCCGCCAAGCAAACTTGCTGAAGCTTATTAAGCCTCCCCCTTTCCTCCTCTTCGTCCCCCCCTCACCTTTTCCTCTCTCATCAAAGTGGGGAGGGGTGTCAAAGCTACAAGTGCTGACGTCACGAATGGGCGGAGACTAACGATAAGATTGGAAGGTCGCGATGTCAGGCTCGTAGGATTGATTTTACCACCGATAGTCTCCCCCACCTCCACCTCTTCTCTTTTTTTGTGTGTACCCCCCCCTCCTCTCGCCATTTTCTGCACGCACACCATGGAGTAGGTGTTTATGTGGCTGAGATTAATGGAAAAAAATATTGACCAGCAGCAACACAGGGCTAACATAGATGTTCATCATAGTGGCGGCTACACCAATGTGGCTTATTTGGTGTGCTCTTAAATAAATGTACGAGGATTCCATTTATTATGATTGATTATTATGTCTTATAAACTTGTAATCTCATTCTTCAAATGACCATATCAAATTGTTTCGGTGTGAGGGGCAAAAAAGGAAGAGGGAACAAGTCAAGGATGCGAATTATTTTTTACTTGGAATATGTAAAAATTGGGAATTCATCATCTAAAATATAAAGATTCGTTCATGAAGTATGAAGGTATACATTATACAGTAACAGAACATTTAGTTAGTAATTATCCACAATCACATGTCATAGTCATATCCATGACATGCCTCGTACTCATGTACATATATTCTGAATAGACTGTAGTACTGTAGAACTGTAGTAATAAACTGAAAGTGATATAGTCTTTGGGAAAAATTACACGACATTGTCTATACTCCTATATAACCAGTACCGATGGCGATATCAATAAAGAACTTACAATTAAAACATAAACAATATAATATGCGTTTGACTCACTTTGACTGATTATTAGTAATTTCACTATTCACATCCAATTTGTGTGACCTTCATTAATGTAATGTCAGATTAAAAGAGGAAGCATTTATAGTGGGCCTATGCCTACAGTTAGAGATAGTATACTACATAGTCTGTCTATGAGTCTATAATTGCCATTGTCATGTAATGTCAGTGTTTCTATTTTTGTTGTAATCACCAAATCACATTCACATCTTATCAATCCAGAAACAATAAACATGACATGCCATAACATGCTTACTTAATGGCATTTCCTGGTGATGATTAAGCAAGTAAAATTTTAATTAAAATGTATAACTATAACAAATTTATGTCTGCTTTCATTGTAAACATCAATCATCAAGGCACATTCTCATAATCAAATGGTATATAGCCGTCACTAGGCGATACTATTTATTACTATGTAGAAATGAAGTCATTTTGTAGTAATAGGTTAATACAACGTATAACTAGGGAAAGATTATCATAGGCCTTTGCCATTAGGCTTTAGGTCTACTTTTAGCTAAACTTTTTATATGTTATAAGTTATAATACTAACATTAACATTAATATAAATGATATAATAATAATGGTACGTTGTATATAATATTAATATACTGTGTCAATTAGTATCTAATACTCTGACTGTGTAACTGAGTAGTAGTTGTACTTCTTTTTTATGAAGCCTATTTAAGGCATAACTAAGTGAAGTCTAAATGCTGAACTGATTCATTATTATTTATTAATTTATTTATGACCTATGCAGCATCAGCATGCAAGTAAAAGTATTCAGTTTATGTGCAACTTGGTGATTGTGACTTGGTGTCTATACTACAGACTACAGTTTTAGAAATATAGCTAATACTAATTACTATCAGTCACATATTATAATAATGATTATTACATTAAAATTTAAAATAAAAGTAAAAGATAATAATGAATTTCACAACCAATTTTTCTTTTATAAAAAATTATTAAGTAAAGCCCAAAATTGATTTGAACAACTCATTTTATTGAGTAGTAGTAGTAGTAGTAAGTAATGCCCTTAAGTTTATATTATCAAGAGACGTAACTGAATGCTCCCTTCGCGAATCGCAACACACTTCGGTCTACGCAAGCAAAATTTTGTTTCAGCTGTGCCTACTATCACATAACAAGGGACCCTATTCATTGCGGTTCGGCCAAGGCATAGAGATAACGTCTGCAGTGGAGTGTTGTGTAGCGGTACGCACAGGGCAAGGCTCGACACGATCGATAACTCTCCCGACCCAACACAGCTCCGTTAGCAGCCGCCATCTTGAAATTTCGTTTCGGTGTGTGTATATGTGACGGGATACGTCAAATAATGCATCACACTGAATGTAGTTACACGGAACGAGTAGAGGAACAAATATAAAAAAGGCTTAAGTATTTAACTTACCACACATTTTGATCCAAGTCACGAGAAAAAGAACGAATTAGCCAAATGTCTGCATGTCTGTCGGAATATCACAACGCCAGTGTAGGGCGCACAGCTAGCTGGTCACGTGACGCTGGGTAATTGACACTCGAGCGGAAGGCATTCCTTCAAAGGCTGTGGCTGGCGCGCAGAAAGGGGCGGGACGTGATGGCGAATCTGATGTCTCTCACGATGTGCCTAACCTTTCTGGTTAGCTCTCTTCTTGCATCTGAAAAGTCAGGCATTTGAGAATGGACTGAATGGTTATTTGAAAGCTCATCATGTGCATGCATGTTAAATCAAAGAACTTAATGCCTTTTGGAGAAAAAATGCCATTTACTTAATTAAGAGCATTTTTCATATTAAAAGTTATCTAAAAGTCATTAATTGAAAAACAAAAAGCATTGTCTTTGACTTTGAATTTAGTAAGTTATAGTAAGTTAAGATTGAAACATTTAAGTAATTCTCGATTTGACTTTTTAATTGAGGATGTGCATATACTTAATGACTTATTATTCTTTTTTATTATGCAATGAAAACTTCAATCTGAGAAAAATGAAAATAAATTTATGAAATTTAAAGAATCCCAGAAACTATGATTAAACCTGGGTTGTTGTTTGGTATTTTGTTTAAACGACTTCGTGATTATTTTTAAATGGGGTCTTAGTTTAAAAACCGAAAGTAATGTAATGAAAATAATATTTGTTAACATTCCTTACTTTATATCATCTACAACACAGAATCGCATAGTGTAGGCAGTGTAGCTGAAATGAAATGAAAAGTGCCCATTCTTTTGTTAACGCCGCTACGCGGTAAAAACTTCCACTATGTTTAAAAAACATTATACTAAATTACAAGTGTTAAGAAATATGATGTGTCAAAGCTTCTAATAACAATGTTTAGGTATGTATAATGTCAGTTTAGATGCGTTATCAAACACGTCGTTCTCTATCAAACTAAGAGACGAGGGGGAAAATGACATAGAAGTCGTGGGGTTGGGGGGGGGTGGAGAGCGATGTCCCTTTCATTATTGCTACAGTATCTTTTGTATGTGGGTTACGATTTCTGTATGTTTTAACGAACAGAAAGAACATTTTAACACATAACTTTATGAAATATTCATTTATACAAACAACATTAACCTAAAACTAAAAATCTTTTATACTTTATACGGATTAATATTTCGATGTACAACGCAATCCCGTACATTTGTGACAAGTTAGTCTTCAATTTAAACATAAAAATAAAAGTTCACTAATGATTATGAGCCAGTTATTAGCTGGAGTAAAGATTTTTTAATTTATATATCAATTTGGTAACACACACCTTTTTTTTATTACACAAGAACAACACCTTGAAAGTCAGGAAAAACGGCAAATTTTCCATTTGTTTTCATGTTGATATTATTTTTATTTGACTGAATTATAAACGATAGTTTATTCCTATACAATGGAGGTGAATAGTAGGCTAAGAGAAAAGCCCTCTAAAAACTACAAGTTAATTGTATTTACAAAACTGTTTTATAACTCAATTCAGTTCATTTCTGAAAGTTCACGACCCTCATTTTTCATGATCAAGGGCGTTTTTAGCAATGAGGTTGTGTGTTTTGTGTGTCTGTCTGTCTGTGAGAGAGAGAGAGAGACAGACATATACAGAGAGAGAGAGAGAGAGAAGGAGAGTGTGTGTGTGCCGTCTACTGAATGCCTTTGGTGTTCTATGAATAGTTTTTATTGTAACTCACCCTACCGTTATCATTAATATAATCAAGAGATATCCTGAAATTGTGAACTATTCATTGTCCTGCCCAGAGTTCGTTAGTGTACCAACAGAAGTCACCTCCCCAGCCCCTCAAACTTTATACTTATACACAAATATAAGCGGTTAACCTTGACTTTATGAGCTGTGATATCTGTTACAATTCATTTTTTAAATATATTTTTTAAAATCGAAAGTAGATTAAATTAGGTTCAGCGGGCAAGAAATATTTGCCAACTGAAAACATAGCCTTGTACCATGGAATTATATTTAAGAGAAATATATATATATATATATATATATATATATATATATATATGTATATACGCCGTTTAGAAACAAACTATCAATTGTGTTAGAGCTTAGAGATTTCTTTTCTTCAATCATACAACAATAAAACTATACAATGTCCGCTCGCAGATTTTGTTGACAACCGTGATTGTCATCATTCGTTTCCTATTTCCCCATTTTAAATTCACATTTTAAGCATGCAGCTGTAGTGCGCGACCACATCGCCATGCCAGGTGTGATTTTGTGAATAAATATTATTTCTAATTACTATATGTGGTAATGAGCAATTAATGATGTATGCTAGTAATTGTGAGGGCGGGGGGGGGGAATAATGTGACAAAGGAAAAAAAAGCAATAAATCCTACGAATCGACGAATCGCCACGCGCTACTGATGTACCATGATCATGTGCAGTTGTAAAAGGGCTGGCATTGCTGTTATCTCAGCTCCACTCGGGAACCGTTCCCACTCCCACACGGAACTCGTCTCGATAAATAAGTAACGATTAATGATTTATCAACTTATAAAGTGACGAGGGGAGAGCAGAAACTTCAATTATTGTATCTGGAAAAGCACACACAATGGAATGATTTGAATCCGCTGTCTCCCGGCACTGACACCCAACCAAAGCCTTTTCCCGAAAGTAAGATCCGAAGTCTAAAAAGAATAGCGACATGTTGACATAAATATTTCATTTAAATGAAAGACGCAGGCTTGGCGGCTGCCCAGACGATAAGAATGTTGTTAAAATAATTTAAAACTGTGTCGTATCTCACAGTACCATGAAATGCAGTGCAATAATTATAAGAAAGAACTCGTAGATGAGACGCCATTTTGTATCTGTGATCTAAGAAGTTGTTACACAGGCGTTAAGAGTCGACTGATGGAAGAGATGGAACACGGGATTGGAAAGAGACATTCGTGCGAGGCCCGCATAGTGTCATGTGCGTTTCCAAATGGACAGTTACAGCATCCACCGGTGGCTCCGTGGGATTTGGTTTGGTGGTGGGTGTCGGGTGGAGAGTGATCATCACGAATCACTTAATTATTAATGACGACCCATACGTTACACGTATCCGTTTTATCTCATCCTATCTAGCGCAGAAATGGAAGAGCAGCTGAAAAATCAATGTAATGAGATAATATTTCTTGTACTGTAACAGTTAATTACAATTCAGTCAACTGGAAATGTAGATTAATATTTTTTCGAATAAATATTGATATCAATTTTTAAGTTATACGTTTTTATACGTTTTTGTTGAATATTTCGACCAATATGTAATTATGTATACTATTGTGATTACATTGGTAAATGTTAGGTCCTCATGTTTTCATTGCACCTATTCCTATACACACATCTATTCCCCCGTCAACTAATTCTTTATCCCCCTTTGCATCGGCGCAGGCCAACGTTTGATAAGGTAATAAAAGACCAGTTTGGAACACATACCTCAGAGGCGGCCCATGTGGTTCTCGTAGATCACGTCATGCGCGTTGTGGCCAGACTTGAAACAGGTTAACTCAATTTACGCCGTCGACACGTGGTGATTGTGTGAATTCCCGTCTGTGACCTTTCGATAGACAAACATGAGCACAGCTTGTGTATTTGTTTTATATATCGGCTTCTATTTCTCTCCCGGTCTCTTCCTAACCATGCTCTGTATATTATATTGTTGTTTTATCTACCTCCCCCCACCCCAACCCCAATCTTTTCGTGAAAATTTTCGTCTTTTCCTTTTCTCGTACCGGCCAACATTAAATATATTTTAAAATGGGAAATATTGTTTGAAACTGTATCAAGCGTTTTTAATCAATGCTTGAATTCATATTTTTGTGGAATTTAAAAAAAAAAAAACATAAAATTTCCAATAATAGGCTTAATAGGCTATTTCTTTAAAAAAAAATTAAACGTAAGATATAAATATGCAACTGTTAATACTAATACCGAATCAAGATGCTAGTGTTATATTTTTTATAATACAACATATCACCCGGAACAAAGAGAGGGATCAATAGAAACTATCGTGGGATTTTCAAAATATTATTATTATTATTATTATGAGAGCACACTTTGGATTAAATAATAATCTCAATATTTTCTTTTCTTAACATAAAAAATGCGGACTAAATAAAAGAAAAAATATTATTTTTTTTAAACTATTAAAATAAATTTCAAAACTATTTTTTTAAAACTTAGAGTAATTAACTTTCATGCGTGCATAAAAAGCTAAAATAAGTTCAAAAGATATACATTTTTAAACTAAGAAATAAAAGTACGCTAAAAGTCACTCTCTTAAACAGATATAGCCTATTCGCTTTTTTTTTTTTTTTTTTTTTTTTTTCTAAAATCTTTAAAAATCTTCAATTATGGCCTCGGCAACCTATAGTTTAAAAGGACATATTTTGGTTTTCTCTGACTTTTGGAGGATGTGGCCATTTTTTGTTATTGCTGAAACTGAAAACGTTTTTTATGACACTAAGTTAGTCTTAGAGTCTTAGTCACTAAGGCTCGCCGTAATAAGCGATTTGATAATTTCAAACTACATTCTAAGTTGCCGAAAGTTCCAAGCGTTGACTTCATGTTCGCTTCTTTCCCTCCATTGAGACCGTTGAGTTAATAATTTGTTGGAAATTGTGATTTTGGCATTGCCGATAAATACTGCTTGTAGCATTTCCAAAAACTCCTATGCTTTTTGAAAAGTAATTTCTTGTGAACTTAACAAGTCAAACAATTAATAAGCCTATTCTTTTAAAAGAACAAACAACAACAAAAATATACTTTACATTTTAAAAAAATAAAACAATTTTTTAAATTTTATTTTGAATTAGTAATTTTCGCAAATAAGACTTTACATATGTATGTCCGATTAAAAAAAAAACTCGATTAGTGCACCACCTTTTAACGCTGTATCGACATGTACTTGAGGTGACTATATTCGAGTACAAGCTCGACACCTTTTCTTCTCCTTAACATACAAAACTCATGTTCCGTATAGGGCTGTCAGTCAATATTGTTATAAAAAAAAGTCATCCGGGTACCCGTTCAAATTTTGAACAGGTACGCGAAATGGCGCATAAATTTCGCCATCATGACCGATATGCAATGCCATTGCAACCTAGCCACCATCAATCATGGACCCCATTTCACACAATAGCCAACGGCATGCTTCCAGTAACATACTATCGTGAAGAACATTAATGCGATACAATCTACAACGCTGTAAATGCATACGTCATACTCTTAAACTAAAACTACAGTAAACTGAACGCTCAAACAAAATATCAGTAACAATGACGTAACGTTTGGTCAGGTCCTACGGGCCCAGCAGCTTGAACGTTAATGTCCGCAAGGCGACGATAGCAATTATTTAACTTATTAACTTGAAATACTGACAACTTTTTACGTCTTATTAAAATGATATTTTCTGCTAGGCCTAGTACACGTGTTTAAAGAACACAAGAAACACCAAAGAATAGAAAGAGCGTGGGTTTGTAATAATATTTTGTTTTAGAGGCTACGAGACGGGCGAGTGGTTCCAATTGATATCACCAACAATCTACGAACTTACCGCTCACTTCAACTTTGAACATTTAAATCAATATCAAATTATTTTCAATCCTTTGTTTCTTGTTATTACAGTGAAATTCATTGAATGACTGAAATATTTTTTAAAACCCAATAATAGATTAGGTTGTTTAAAAGTATTGTTGCGATATTATTGGAGGGAGGAATGGGGGGGGGGGATAAAATCCCACTGGCACGTCTAAACCTGTAATTCAAAGAAAGCGTCCTGACGTATAATTTATAATCAAAGCACAAAACTCCGCCTCAAAGAACCAAAATCTTTTGTTTCGTGTTCATAAAAAAGGTGTATCAAAATAAATAGCATATTTTACTTCCCGTTAACAGATATTTTTATAATAAGCGTTTCCGTGTTAAACGTATTACACATCATGCATTGCAAACGAAAAGTTTTTATTTGATAGATTGGCCACCGTTGGTATAGAGCCGGGTATGTAGTCGCTGAGAGCCAATTTAAAATATAAATCGATTGTTGACAGCCACATTGAAGCACCATGGGTCATTAAACATGGCTTGAAAATCTTCCGGTAATACTTCCGGTGTAACTCATCCTTCAAAAAGTATGCGCGAGCTGCAATGTGAACACAGAGGAGCCGCATGTGGCTCGCGAGCCTCGATTTGGCCACAGTTGGTAGAGTATAGACACTGCATCAACATTTTCACGGGCACGAGAGCGCAATTTTACTACGCGGGTAATTGCACAGCAACGGGTAATCGGGTTTTCGGGTACCCGTTGACAGGCCATTGAGTGATAAAGAGTTTTTAAAATATGAAAGTCTAAAAGAGACTGTCAATTTTAAACTTTTTAAAATGTTTATACTCTGCTCATCCACTTTAGACTTAGAAAGAGGGTTGACAACATGCCTGGAGTTAGGTGGGATAAACTCACCCCAGCGCCATAAAAGTTGCTCGCTCAGGAAATACTGATATGGGGCCCAAACACTGGTCAAGAAATGCTAATATACGAGGGAGTGGGGAGCTTGAAGGGCGGTTATGTTTTAGTGTTTGGGGTGGAGAGTTCCCACTGTATGGACAATGGTCACCTGTCATGGTGTCACATAACACTTGGACGAGGTTTGACCGTTTGGTACCCCCTTGACGAGGATAGTGGGGAGATAAATGAAGACACAGGAATGTAAGCGCTGGCGGGCATTTTACGAGCAGATCGGAGGCTAAGAAACGTGGGAGGTCAATGTGGGGGGTATTGAAATTGGAGAACATCATAAATGACCAGTTCCTTCTGATTAGCTCAAAACACTGACAAAAGTTTTTTCGGCAAAGTTAACTGCTCTAACCACAGATGAAGGGGGGAAAGGATAAACCCGGAGACGAGATTCTAGAGACGCGAAAAAGAGTTTGAGGTGTTATAAAAGAACTCCTTCAGTTGGAACCATGAGTACGTAGTCGATGAGTACTGAACAAGGCCAAAAAGTTAGTTCACACATTTCAATATGAGGACAATAAATTTTTAGGAAATTGACATTGCTAGAACATTGCCCCCTTAGAGCGCAACTCACCATGAGTGTTAATGGTTTGAAATAACATTTCATTGATAGAAACAATTTAGTCTAATAGTGAATTGAACTAAACAGCTTTCTCAAAAATATTGGTTCAACGCTTTCAATTTATTAATAGATAATTTATAGTGAAATTTTTAAAAAATAATACCGGAAAGACGTAACTTAATTACGGATCATAAAAATCATAATTTAAAACGTTATGCAGTAGGTCTAGTGAAGTAGTAAGAGTTGTTGCCGGTTGAGTACCCTAACTTTCATATGTAACGAGCCCAATTAAAAATTACTAGCCGACTCGCGTTGTAGCATACGCCACTAGTGATTTAGTGACGGGTGAAGACTTCCTGAAAAAGACATTAGTTCAAATACAAAGACGGCAGCAATGAGAGACCTGTTAGCAAACCAAACGAGCCGGAATCAAAGAGAACAATGGAAAGGCAATGTGGCTCAGACGATTGTTGGAGATATCAAGCGACTGAGAACACAGGAGCGATGAGGTACACACTGATGTGGATAAACACAGTTGCGCATGCCTGGAGAGCGAGGGAGGGCGTCTAAAGTATTCATTTGATGAAAGTATATTTTTGAGGAGAGTGTGTGACTACTTTTCTGTTCCTGGGCACAACGGAGAGCACGAAATTAGTATGCCAATGTCGAGAAACAAAGCTTACAGCCGTGTTGCGAAATCATGTTCGAAAATAAAGTGGGAAATGAACGGGCACAACACACAATTTTTTTTTTAATTAAAAAAGTAATGTCTTAGCTGGGTCTTGAACCTAAGACCTTCCGCGTGTTAGGTGAATGTAATAACCAATACACTACGAAATAAATGCTATTCTGTTGTTCTGAGAGAACAAAGTAATTGACCTCAATTGAATGCATTGTTGGTCTCGATAACCCCCACCTTTGCACTACCTTTTCTTGCCAGTTGATTGGTCGGCGGAGTTAGAAAGCTTGGTGTCCGGCATGGCATGAGGAGAATTATAAACAAGATAGTCCCTCTTTATAAATTAACTTCACCGTATTTTCGTTATCTCCCTCTCTTCTCTCTCTCTCTCTCTCTCTCACTCTCTCTCTCTCTCACTCTCTCTCTCTCTCTCTCTCTCACTCTCTCTCTCTCTCTCTTTTCTTTCTCTCCCCTCTTTCTGTCGAGGTCTGTCCCACTGAAAAACAAAAGTAAAAAATGATCCACTTCCCATGATGCTATCATGCTGAAATTTTACAAATACACTTGTGTCACATAACATGCATTGTTTCAAAATTTTAGATCTATTGATTGTACCGTAATTAAATTAATGAATTTTAATTTAATCTCTTTGTAGCACATGTAACCGTCTGGTATAGTTTAACCTCCTCGGGTCACTGGGAGTTTCACTTCAGGCCTCGATGTCACAGGGTTCTGTCGCGCGGTGTGTATTGTATTGAGCATAATCAATACTTTTAGTTATGTCTCATACACAAGGGATCTATGTGCAAAAACGTTGTTTTTACGGGTTGTTTAATTATACGAATTATATGAGCGTTGTCGCTGAATGCAACCGGTATCACCAAATGCTAAGCCAGCTTTTCCTTAAACCCCAGGTCGCGAATAAACTCGTGGAAGCCTTACAGAACCGGTTATGGGTAAGACAATAAACATACCAACTAGAGGCACTCTTCAATTGACAAGAGAAAACAATAACAATGGGAAAACATGGGCATTTCTTGGTATTAGATCGATTTAGTTTAAACATCATAACTACTTGTTTATTTTTCATTCAATTTTGCTTTTAATTATCTGTTTTGTTTGTTAAGAAAGGCTTCCTGTCGATACTTTAGTTGTCTGGTTTATATTTTTAGGCTAACCATACCCTTTTCTACCTAACCTGATTGCAGTCCCGCTCGCATCTTAACAAAAACCTTACAGACAGGTTATATAGTTGCGCCCCTCCCCAACCCCAACACACACGTATTTCCTTTTAGCGAATCTCTAAAAGGAGAGTAGCGTTGAATAAGGACCAGCGAGGTGCATATTCGTCCCGTGTCAGTGTTCCCAGGTAATGAGGCCAAACAATAACACACCTGACAGACAAACATGTAACTGTATCACCCGTCCCCACACAACGCTTATGGTAACTCGGAGACTAAGAGCCCGTTTGGTCGTGTGTTTTTCTGACTCTGTTCCATGTTGTTGTCGCCTGTTTGGGACTCCCAGGCTAGGGGTGGGAAACACTAGTTCCGTAAACTAATCCTTTACGCCAGAAGCTTGCCCCAACCAATCAAATTCGCCTAATGTAAATTAGTGGTTTGCACGGCACTATAAATGTGTCTCAGGTAAACGCTGACTACCAGATGTAAACAAGATATTTAAATATTTTGATCGGTATTAATAGACAAGGATTAAAAAAAAGATTAACCAAATCCAAAGATATCAGTTTACAGAGGATTTTATTTCTTGGCTAGATTTAAAATTAAAAAATACTGCCACAAGCAGAATTTAGAGTTAAATTAAAATCAATTTAAAGATCCATACCATGCATACGAATGTGTAATAATAATAATTGGTATACACTTACACTCATCTATACCCCCTCGTAAGGGACTAGTTAGTCCCTCCCAAATTTAATTACTTATAAACAATTCTGTTATTTCACCCTGTCATTTCAGAAGTTTGCTCCGCGCTGGTTTCATTTGGCGTGCCCCAATGGTTCCCTATATATGCGATGCGTCGTCGTGGTTTTCAGAATTTGAAAATATTTTTTAAAATCTAATCTGACAAGAACAACATATGCCAGGCAAGGAAATTGTGTAACTGTTGTTGCCATCCAGATCTTGGTGGCTCACATTCCACACGTCCCCCCCTCTCTCTCTCTCTTTCTGATGAGTGGGAGAGGCAAGGGTGGCGTGCCCAAGCTGAGTAACAACTGGCCTAACCCCCCGCGACTTGGTTATATTTACATCCTGGCCACTATTGCTCATTTGTTTTGATAGCAGTGTAATTGTGGCATTAACACAATGCAGCATTCCTGGTCGGAAACAAACATTACGATGGCTTCAGCAGTAGACTCAGTAGCTCAGCCAACGGCTAGTTGTGATTGAGTGATGGGGATATTTTTTTTTTAAAAGGAGGTTGGGGGGGGGGTTAAGGAAGGCTTATTTGTGAATGGTTTCTTTTGATGAACAAAGAGTTAAAGCGTGAGGATATGATATAAAAGCTTCCAAAGACTAAGTAAGTATTTAAGAGTTGAGAAATATTTTTTATAAATTGCAGAAATAAATTAAATTGCCAGTCTGTCCAGTTAAAAAGGGAAGAGGTAAGGGAAGGGAAGTCGAGAACTCGGGATCCCCTGGAATAGAGTGATCTAAAGACAGGGAATTTAAATGTCACTGTCTAAACTCTAATTAAAACAGCCAGAAGGATGTCAGTATTGTTACGTCTAGCGATGGACATAGACATAAGGTTAAAACTTTTTGGTTATTCCGTTTGCAAGAACAAACATATACACATTTTCTTTCTTTTTGTACGAAATTTTAACGTGGTACGGGTTGCCTGAGGAAACTAGGAAAACCAATACATTATCAACATTTAAAACTCAAATAAAAATGCAAGACAAGACATCAACCATTGATAAGCGTAGTACGCAATAATTTTCTGTATAGAAAGACCGTCAGTAACAGATATCAGATAAGATCAGATAAACGGTGAGCCCCCTTCTTGTGAAAGTGCCCAAAGCCCCAAATGGCATTTAACCAATCTATGCAAATCATTATCTAAATATTGCCATAGTTGCCGAGAAATCGCATGCACTAATTATTAAATACATACTTTTTTTTTTTAGTTCGGCACAGTTCCCATCTAGTCATCTAGTGCTTTCCTACTACTGGCAGAAGTTAGTTGGCTAACAGATTTCCAAAGATGGATACACAAACAAAAATAAATTAAGATATATTAGATAATTTTAATTACAGCTAGCGGTTTTGTACATCAAATAAAATTAAGGGTATTTCAAACGGGTACCTGTTTCAGAGAAGATCGTAAAATGGCTTGTTCTAATAAGGAAGTCTTGAAACAAACGGATGTGTGTCTGACGTCACCAAAGTTTGCTGTTTCGTTTAAAATATGGCGAGAGGAGATTATTACAGACAATGGCGTCATTACCATTTGCTCCTATAAAACGAAAGTGACTTGGCTCACTCGGACAAATTTACTTTATTTTTATGTAACGCTTTTAGTTAATAATTTATTGAAAATTAACGCATGTTAGTATCGGTCTGAAATTAATTTTAATTTAGTTTTAAGGACAAAGTACTCTGACTTTCCTAAATATCTAAACAGTACTACACATAGATTATATTTCTCTGTTATATTACACATATTTTGGTAAAACGGTGTGGTAAATGATGTGAGTCTTCAAACCGAATTACGACCAGTATCCGCAATCCAGCACGTGGGAAACGGAGAAAGTTATAAGATAAATATTTTCAAAACAAAAACTAATTATAAAAACGCGTGCCATAGGGAACTTAATTTTTACAAATGATGTATTACATTAATGAAATTGTTCTGCCCAATTACATGCTTTATTACCTGGTAGTAGACATTCTTTTAAAAATCCAAAGTGCCCGTTTCTTTGGTTAAAATTTAATACGGTTTTATGAATGTCTTTCATTATTACTACCCAAAAACAACAATTTTAAAAATACAATGAAGTTAAATTCTGTTAGCTGAGAGCTTAGTAATATTGGACATTACTATAGTTACATATATTTTAAAAAGCGTTAATCCTGAATTTCAGCTACGCTTGATTTTTTAATACTGATACTGTGCGCGTAGATATATATTCGGACAATTATTCAAGTGACATGTAACAAAAAAGTTAAAAGATTTAGCTTACAGCGAAAATTGACGGAAAAACTTTTCTGCACAATGAACGGTTCGCTAAAGGTGTTCCTTCGTGTTTTGCGTCAGATTTTTCTAAAATCATATATTTAGTCATTCAATACATCACATATATGTCTTCAGGTGACTTTCTCACTTATTTGAGTGGATGTAAACATTGGATTTTTTGTCTGTCTTCACTTTTACGACCCAGTAAGCTGTAAATGTCTTAAATGCTTTTTTTTTTTTGTAGTTATTGAAACCTTCAAAATGAGTTAAGCATTGTATTTGATTCTTTAAAAACATCAACATTGTCAGTTTACACTTTGCTGAGAACTGGTAGAAGTTCCTAATCATCATCACCCCCTCATCGTCTAAAAAGAAAATGGCACTGATCGTATCTTCTTCGTTGTTTTCATGGGGCTAAGATTCTCAACCATTTTTCAATCTCCAAGTTGTAAATTAGAATGTGATTATCTTCTCAATTTGGTGCAATTATTTTTAAAAATAAAAAAGATATTGGCAAAATGGGTGAAAAGTTTAAAAAATGGGTAACACGTTAAAAAATAGTTTATGCAAATGTCAGGGGCTTAAATTTCAAGATAGAAAGATGAAATTGGTGTTTTTTAGAAAGCTTAGAGGTAACCCTTGAAAATGATAAATGTTTTAGAGACAATATTTACATTTCTTGGCAAAGTACATTCAAGGTTAGTTGAGATAACATCTTTCTAAGTAAGTTGTTACTTATTCCAACGTTTGGATAATTAACTGTAAAGTTATCATTATTTATCAAAGAAATTGCCACATACTGATTAGTCAGTATGTTAATGTATAAATACATAATTCTACCTCACCATACTGATTGTACACCATCTAGATAACCCCTAATAGTTTGGGTGGGGCGCGGTGGTCTAGCGGTAGCGCGCTGGACTGTCGAACCGAGGTTAAAGAGAGTCATGGGTTCTAGCCTCGGTACTGGAAGGCCCCGGGGCAATGTACTGACAAAACAATCTCTTGCTTGTTAGTGGTGGCTTGATGAAACTTGTGAACGCTACTTCACCTGCTCCATGGGCCGTCATGGCTTGAAAAGGGGTTATTATTATTTATTTATTTATAGTTAGCCTAGGACGCATTTTAATAAAATAACCCGATTTTATTCCTAATTATTGCATTGATATAAGTGTATCGTTTTAAGTAACCCGTTGCATAGGCCTATCTCATTAATGTATTATTTCAATCCCCCATCTGCTTTCGCTGGCTCTCCTACTTGCAGTCAATTTTTTTTATTTACGAGAAGGTTGAACTCACCAAGTATGGTATTGGTATTCATAAATGCAGCCAGCACTGTTGCTGTTGGATAAGCCACATTTTTTATACAAAGTTCAAGATTTTTGGCTTATGGGGACCTGGGAAAAGGTTTTAGTCACGAGGTGGAGCCCAGAGGGGCCCCCACGTACCCAGATTTCAGGGGCCCGAACATTTCTAGCGGCGGCCCTGACGCCTGCATGATTTCTAAGCCTAAAGGCAATATTACACACTTCCGCAAGCTGTGGTCTAATTAGCGTATTCATTTCACACATACTGGTGTGAGGTGTGGAGTTGGGCTGATGGCCTTGACAAGCTTTCAACAACCATCATAGAGTCCCTAGTGAGGAATGAGTAGATAGATATGCATCTTTTATATGGATTTTATTTTTCTGTTTTTTTTCCTTTAAATTAAAAATATTCAGTGAAGAACAAAACAAAACTATATAAATGAAAACAGATGGATTTTTCTGGTCGTGCTTCATGAAGAAATACTGTTAATTGTGATTTCGGAAGACAAAAATTATATTGATGGGGATGGAGGCTACCTGTCAGACACCACGCAGCAGTTTAGAGTAGCAAATTTTGATAGGGTTAATATTTGTGGTAGTGGGATGTAAATAAAAATCTTCACAGAAGAATATTGCTAATTTGTACAGGTTTTTTTGTTGTTTTTTTTTCACAAGAACCAGCGAAACGTACAAGGAAAATTCGTGGGGGTTGACGACTTTCACTCCTTTTTTTAAGAGTTGAATTTAAAACAACATAAAATCAAGGGTTAAAAATTTAAATTCAGTAGGCTGAAAGAAGTTATATGATATTAAAGGCTTAAATGAGGCTCAAGGTGTTTGTACGATACTGAATAACCCGGAAGTAATTTCAATTAATCGTTGTGCGCATTAAAATAAAAATGATAAGTCATGAAAGAATAGACTACTATTGGATTTTTAAAATAATTTTAATATAAGACACAAATGAAATCAATCTATAAATAAATAATTGACGGTTCTCATTCGAGCTCGAGGTTTTGCGCAACTGGACTAGATATCCGGCATCCTTCCGTCTCGTGAGACGATGGTGCATCACCGTTGGGTTGGGTTGCATTTTCTCGAGTGGCTGTGCAGTCCTATCCTTGAGTGACAGTCTTTGCCACAGTTTTTACACACGAGTTCTGTGCTTCCAAATGTTTTGGCCTTTCTCCTAGCTCTTCTGTCTGCAGCCTCCTCCATTCTTCGCTCCTCGGCTACTATGACGCCCTCTTTGACAACTGTGCGCCACGTAGATCGGTCTTCTGCCTTACACTCCCAGTCACTTGTATGTATTTTGGCTGCTTTTATGTCCCTTTGACAGGCATCTTTAAATCGCAAGCGTGGGCGACCTGTATTCAACTTTCCTGAAGCAAGTTCACCATATAGGAGGTCCTTCGGGATGCGGCCGGGGCTCATTCTTTTGACATGTCCTAGCCACCTCAGGCGTCTTTCACTAAGAATTGAGAACATGCTTTGGGTATTGGCACGCGTTAGTACCTCACTATTAGGCACTTTTTCTTGCCATTTAATACCAAGGATGCGGCGCAAGCATCTCAAATGGAAGCTGTTAAGCTTACGCTCTTGTGATGTATAAGTGGTCCATGTCTCGCTCCCATATAGTAGTGTACTGATGACACAGGCTCGATAGACGCACAGTTTGGTTTTCTCCGTTAGCTTGGTGTTTTGCCAGACCCGCTTATTTAGTTTAGCCATTGTTGCGGCTGCCTTGCCAATTCTGCTGTTTATTTCTTCTTCAATGGACAGTGTATTGGAGACCTTGGATCCCAAGTAGGTGAAGCTGTCCACAACCTCCAAGTTTTCATTATCGATATTTATGGTAGGAGGAGGTCGAGTGTCTTGGGCCATGATGTTTGTCTTTTTCAAGCTGATTTGCAGACCAAATTCTTTGCAGGCATTGGAGAAGCTTGACACGAGTTGTTGCAAACCAGATTCTGTATGTGCTGTTAGTGCCGCATCATCCGCAAATAGTAGCTCTCGAATTAGGACATCCGTCGTTTTGGTCTTGGCTCGGAGGCGAGCAGTGTTGAAAAGTCCTCCATCAGCTCTGGTATGTAACCAGATTCCCTCACTGCTATCCTTGAATGCGTATCGAAGAAGTACAGAGAAGAATATTGCGAAGAGTGTTGGTGCGAGTACACAACCTTGTTTAACTCCGCTACTGACAGGGAAGGCCTCTGACTTAGCTCCATCGAACTGCACTGTGCCAAGCATATTTTCATGGAACTGTCTGATGATGGCAAGTAGGTGAGGGGGACAGCCAATTTTTGCCAGTATTTGGAATAGCCCGTTGCGACTGACTAAGTCGAAGGCTTTTGTAAGGTCCACAAATGCAATGTATAGTGGCATCTGCTGCTCTCTGCATTTTTCCTGGAGCTGTCGTATGGACAACACCATGTCTATGGTAGACCGACCGGACCGGAAACCGCACTGAGATTCTGGATAGACGCGGGATGCTAGGCTCTGTAAACGTGTTAGTATAACGCGGGCAAAGGTCTTTCCTACAATACTAAGGAGTGAAATGCCGCGATAATTATTGCAATCACTCCTAGGAGTGATTGCAACCGGACTAAGTCCATTTAATAAAAACAACCCGTAAAAACAAAGTTTTTGACTATCAATCCCTTATATATGAGACAGAACTAAAAGAATTGCTTATATTCAAAATAATATGCACCACACGACAAAAAAAAAAAACAACAACATTTACAGACTGAACGTGACTAAACTTTCTTGGTGTAAAATGGGGACGGGTGGGGTGAGGGTGTGGTCACCGATGGTTAAACTGAACTGCAGGGGGGGGGCGCAATAAAAAATTTATTTATTTATTACGATTTTCTTATGTCAACAAAAGTCTTCTAAATCTTGTGATTACAACAATTCCAACTGTTTTTGGTTTTTTTTCTAGTTAGGGAAAATGGCGTAATATGCTCAGATTAATCAAAGCTAATGTTGATATTGAGGGGGAGGAGGAATAGCCAATCCAGTGAGTAGGCTTGACAGGATAGAGAGGTGGTGTTTGATGTTTCATATAAAAAGAATCCGACTTAGTTTTGCAATACCAACACCACCGAAAAAGCGACCCCTCCTACACTTGACTCCCTCCACAGTGGAATTGGGTTATTAATATCTTACCTTTTACTAGTTTTACACAAACGCTATGAAAACTTCGACCTGTGGAGGTTTTGAAGCCACACATCTTCGAGTTAATGAGATACAAAATAAATCAGTCTTAAGGAATTTGGCCGGGACCCAACAATTAATTCGAGATATGGGGTTTCCGACCTAGGGAAGTTCGACTTAGCGAGGTCCGACTGTGACTCTTACATTATTAAAAAAAAAAAAAGACTTTTAACGGACAAATCGAAATTTATTTCCTATAAATTCTCGACCGATCCATGTCTGCTTGTCACCGGCACGTGACCGTTACCGTCATGTGCAAGGCGACGCGATGTATCGAGAGCACAGGAGGGCGCTACAAAACTAGAAAGGTAGGTGCGAATGACTCCCTCCCACACTGCCACCAAAAGAGAAAGAACGTCAAGATGTTGCCCGGATGTCAGTACGGAGGCGAATGCTGCACGCGCCGAGTTGGGGTATCGTGATCATATCTAATGACGTGTGCGGAAGAGGGGGGGGGGTGATACATTAGACTTTGAGTTCGTAGAAGTGATGTTGATGGAAGATGATTTGGGGGTGGGGTTAGGTTTTGGGGGAGGGTTGGGGCGGTCTGCTTTCTGTGACAGCTGACAGAAGGGTTGATGTCGTTTGAAGACGACGAATAGGCTCCGTTGAACGTCTGGCTAAATTATACAGTGTGAAATATATCGATCTAAATATATGGGTCAGCGTTTCCAACACGAGATTCACGCACACACGAGCGCGCGCACACACATACACCGACAGATGCATATACGCACATAGAGAAACACACACAGACCTACACACAGAGAGACATAGAAGCCGACTAGTGAGCCGGTGACGGAGCACTGGGGCTAAGGTTCCGGGTATCAAAAACAATTTTAGATCCTTGTTAGGCGCTCGTTTTGTTATTGCCCCCCCCCCTTTCCCAACGATATCATTGAACAACAGTGGCTTTGAACCAAGAACCAGCGGGGCCAATGTTATTCTGTCTCATTGTTCCTAGGTAATGAGCCTAAACATAACACTCAACAGAATCACCCGTATTATCCACGCCGCTTCTATCAGAAAGAAATGGGGGCTAGTGAGCGATGCACTGACGCGCCGAGAGCGAGGGGGGAGTGGAGGTCTGAGGTGCAGGAAAGTGTGTGTGAGGGGGGCAGGGTGCATAAGTACCCGACAATGTTACCTCTAAGATTCTTTAGTAAGTCTGAAAAGCCAAGAAACTCGTGTGCAAAATGGTACAGCATCCATTTTTTGTGTGCAATATTTTTTAAAAGTTGCTACGCAGTTATTCTAATCTCCTGTCCTGCGCAGCGTCCATGATATATCTGCGCGGCCGCCCAGCTTAAAGGGAACATTGGTCCTCGAGCACTGATGTACAGGGGCACCAATATGAGGCTCAGGACGTTTCATTATGATAAGTGAACACTGAATATTTGTAATAAAATTAAAAGGGGGTGAGCACCAATTTTTGATGTTGTCCCCAAAATAACCTTGCTACGCCTCTGATTATTGCTTTCAAGTTCGAGGCTAGAGGGTGAGGTAAGAGGACATCTTCGGAGGGGGGGGCAGGGCCAGCTTTAGGCATAGGCAAACTAGGCAGCCGCCTAGGGCCTCCGATTAGTGGGGGCTTCGCACAGGAATCATTGGGGAACATTGTATACGTAAAGAGCGAACTACAACCTAGGTCAAAGCAACCAGAACCACCCAATCAGATCAATACCTTTAGCCGCTGATTATTTTAAAATAGTGCACGTTTAAAATGTAGCATTTTAAAATGTAAAGTATCTGTCCAGACATATTTTAACCTAAATTTACGCTAACTATACAATTTTTAAATATCAAATGTTTTTAGTAGTAAATATAAAACATTTAAATGCCTAATGATGTTGTAAGTAGCAATATATAAAAAAAAATAAAAACGATTCTAAGAATGGGTTTGAGTGTAGCAAAATTTGTGTGTATAATTTTTTTTATTATTATTTTTTTTGTTTTTGTTTTGACGAAACTTGACTGATTTCTTAAAGCAGCAATGTTTCCGTTTTCATAGCTTAGTAACGCAAACAGCTATACCAAAATAATAAAAGATTTTTTTAGTAGTCTGGCATGGTTAATTTTTTTGGTTTTTATATTTTGATATGTTTGTTTTTATTATCTCTTAAATATAGAAAAATAACAAAGTAAGTCAATAAGAAGGAAATAGCGATTTAAAAAACACGTCCTGTCTTCTAGGCTGGTCATGAATCGTCCATGAAGGACATTCGTGCTATCGGCGCTTGGATTGAACTAGGAAATTGGTTGAAGGAAGGGAACACAATTAAAAAGGAAGTACAAAAACTTACGCAAAATAGACTAAGTCCTGGAACAATTGTTTACAAAAAATCATTACAATTGTGAAATTTCTTGCAAATCAGAATTTACCAATTCATGGCACTGTGGATCGATTGTTTGAACCAGACAATACACAATTTTTGGGATTGATTGAATGGTTAGGAAAGTATGATTTATGCCTAGAAGATCATTTACGACGTTTAAAAAATAGAAGAAATTCATGATCATTACTTGGGCAAAGAATTCAAAATGAGGTAATTAATCTGATCGGTGGCGCCGCCTTGAAAATAGTTATGAATAATGTTCAAATTTCCAAATACATGTATTATTCCATCATTTTGGGCTGCACACCTTATACCTGATGTTGGTCACATAGAACAAATGACTATGATTTTACCAATAGCATTATTTTGAGTGCACCAATAGAGTAAAAAATTAATATTTTGTGGGATTCATGGCTGTCGACGACAGCACTCGTTTAGGTCTCGCGGAATGATGCTTAAAAAGTTTGAAGATCTGAATTTATGTTCCAAGAACTGCAGAGGCCAAGGATATGATAATGGAGTTAATATGAAAGGCTGCAGTCGTGGTGGTCAAAAACATCTACTTGAACTCAGCCCGAAATCAGTGTATGCGCCATTGGATGTCACAGTCTCAATCTATTATAATTCTTGGAGACATGTCGCTATCTTTACCTTTAATCAAAATTATCGATTAATTGTTCGGTAATTTTTCAAAAACTATATATAAATCTCTCACTCTCTCTCTCTCTCTCTCTCTATATATATATATATATATATATATATATTAGGGCTGTTATCGATTAATTTAAAATTAATCGTTAACTTTTGAAAAATTATCGAATAATTAATCGATAATTTTGATTAAAGCAAAAAATAAGATGTATGACGTCATTAAACTGAAAAGTTCAAGGGAAGTAACAAAAACAGGCAATTCACATTTTTTAAATATAGATATAAGTAGTTCAATATAATGTCCATGAATTTGAATTTTGTTATTGCTAATTAAGTAAAAACAATGTTTAATTTTTGATACCATTTTCCTTATAAACAGCTTAATTTAAAGTTAACACTAAGACTTTAAAAATCTTTTTTTTTTAATGGAGAAGTTTGTGCGTAAGAAAGCAACTATTTTTTATTAATAACAATTGACAATTGATTATGTAATGTTAAATCGGTGAAATCATTTGTCATATTTTCCATAGTTTTAATCGCTATTTTATCGAATAAAATTATTTTAATCGATAAAAAAATGTAACAATTTATCTAGAAATTATATAATCAATTATGTCAACTACCAGGAAAAAAATGTGTTTTTGGGTGGTGGATACAGTGACACCATCACCCCGCCCCCCCTTTATTTTCATATTTCGTTATTGTTTCCGACAAACTATCTTCATACAACCAGAACACAGGTTGAGTAAGATGTTAACAGGAAATAAATCAAACTGTCGTTTAAGTATTCAAGTCTTTGTGCTCATGAAATTTAATAAAGGAGCAATTAATGCTTACCTTCACCGATGTGTAAGGGCGCACAAGATGCAGCATGCTGAACTGAAAGCTCAATGAGAAAACAAACTGGTTACGTCAAAAAATCATTGAAGTAGATGAATCGACGTAACGTACTCTTCAGTCTTCGCAATCAATAACGCGAAATTTTCTTCAAATGCAGTCTAATCTAAATTGTCTTCCGATTATACAAAAATTTTTAAAAATTTAGGCTAACTTATCTTGGAATTTTAAATAATGTCAGCAAATCTAGATAGATTTAAGGTTTATAAATCCAGCCTTGTTCCGACTACAAGATTATTTTTTTTTTTTTAATAAATATTTATGTTAACGCTATTTGGAGAAAAAAATACACACACAAGACAAGGCAATTATTTTACTTATCACGAAAACATCTCACTGTAAAGCCACCGTGGTCATATGTGTCCACATAGGAAAAGAGAAACAGAAAACAAGGCTACGATTGTTTAGGTTTGATAGAGGAACAGATGTGTCAAAGGGTGTATAAGTAAAGGCAGGATAGTCTAGCAGTGTACGATCCACAAGACGACAGATGTGAGCCGAACTGTGTCCCAGATTTCAATAGGTCATGTATGGTGGTCAGTGGCAAGGCATCACCGTGATAATTGGTTAACAAGTGGTCACCCCCAGAGGCGTCACTAGGGTTGGTGTCACCCGGGGCGGTAGCTCATGGTGTTACCCGCGGCGGTAGCTCCTGGTGTCACCCCGTCATGATTTAACCCATAGAACTCCTCCAAGTTTTCCAGTGCCAAATAACGGGAATATATATAATTTTACTGTCTGGTGTCACCCACCTGATGGTGTCACCCGGGGGCGGCCCGCCCCCACCACACCCCCTAGCGACGCCACTGGTCACCCCCCTCCCCCACTCCCCGAAGCAGAAGCGTAGCTTTTGACTTCGTGCCCCCGAGTAGGACATAACGGGNAACGGGGGGGGGGGGTTGGGGGTTGGGGCGGCAAGAGAACCTATACGTTTAGGAAATGTAAATTTTATATGCAATGTATGACACTGCCAAGCAGATGGGAGTAAGTCGCCCAGAGAGTGTTAAGATAGTCATCTCGAGCTATCCATAAAAGCAATGTTTATTAACGATGCCATGCACCCATCAACTCGTGCCAACTATTGGCGTGTAAACACAGTAAATTATTAACTTTTATAAGTTCAATGTTTACAATTCAATTTTACAATGACAAAATTCATTGATTCCCACAATAAAATTAGTTTCCGACAACTTAAGTTTGACAATTAAAACAATAATTAGTTTCAGAAAACTTCAATTAAAATATTTACATTTGAAAGCTTAATTAATTTTCGATAGGCTTTACGATATTTAGTGACATTTTAAATATACACCGAATTTCTTTGGAAAAAAAAAAGAACGCTAAATATATAGACTAGTTTATTTTAAAAACTTAAGATTTTAATAACTTTTTTAAAAAAATTAAGAACTCCTTAAAATAATGCCTTTAGCTCTATTTTAAAAAAAATATTTCAGGGTTGATTAAAACTAACACTCACATTTCAACTCGGGGGAGGATTTTAACTAAATAGCTAGCAGTGGCGTAGCTAAGGGTTTGTGGGCCAGGGGATTTGGCCTCTTTGGGGGGGGGGCTACATACATTGCGGTGACGTGATATATAATGTACAAAAAAAATTCGGACACTCCTTTGGGGGCACCTCTCAAGTGGGGGCCCGAGGTGAATTTCGAATTTGGACCCCCCCCCCCCATCCGCCTACCCTAGCTAAGCCACTAATAGCTAGTAGTATTTGTCATCAAGCTAACCTAAATTTTAAAAAATATATTTTATCATTGTCAAAATTTAATCGTTCAATTAATCAAGTTTCAAAACATTAAAATTTGTTTTATGATTACAACAGTTTGAAAAAATCATTTTCTAAATTCCGTTCAACCTTACTCTTCCTTTCTACACAGCGTCCTCAGTTATTTAAAAAAAAAAAAGAGTTTCATTGTCAATAAATGACAAATTGTCATCTATAAGCCAAGTATCAATTTTGAAAATATAAAAAAAATCTTCTACTGGCTCGAACGTTCCCTTTCAGCTGTTCTCTAAACAATGGATGCTGTGCAACTTTGCACACATTTTTTGTCATTTCGCGCACGGAGCAACGAACCTTAGAGTTAGAGGGAACATTGAGGGCTCTGGGGTATTCTTAGTAAATATGAAATGTTCAGCCCCTGGTATTCCGAGGCTATCAAACTCAATGAAAATTAGTTGAAGAATATCTGGTATTAGGGTTAGTGCTAACAATTTGTGCAACAGGTATGGAAGGGATTATCTAGTGATGAGATTAACAGGTGGTGAAATTGCGAGAGATAATGCAGTGGAAAGATTAATAAAATGTTAAATGGAAAAAATAAATACAAATGATATATTATATGCCCAATAAAACTGATGACCCTGTTAGTAGTAATCCCAGGGGCGTCACTAGGGTTGGTGTCACCCGGGGCGGTAGTTCATTGTGACACCCCGTCATGACTTGACCCATAGAACTCCTCCTGGGCCAAATGACGGGCCCTTTCATAATTTTACATTTCGGTGTCACCCCCCTGATGGTGTCACCCGGTGCGGCCCGCCCCAACCGCAACCCCCCTAGTGGCGCCAGTGACAGTCATTGCGAGATTGGCAGCACATTTTCTCTTTTGGCCTGTACGCAACCCTGTGAGATCCACTGAGTCGATTGTGGCGCGCAATTTCATGCAAATTCACATCTATTATGCTGTGCTAAAAGCTGAAATTTGAAACAAAGTTTTGTAGGTGGATTTAAGCGACAGTGAAACGCAAACCTGGCGTCTCACTTGTTGGACCACGACGGCTAATGTATCACGTGATCGTTGGTCCCTCCCCCCTGCCATGACCGGCCAGATTTATGAGTTGCCAACGAGCCGTTTCGATTTAATCGCTACACCTCAGTTTGCGATTTCTCCTCTCTCTCTCTCTCTTTCTCTATTTCTTTCCTCCTTCAATGAACTCGGCGAAGTGCGGCCGCAACCATTACCATGGAAGCCTAATTAACTCCCTTGTGTCAGATTCTCTCAGGGGCGACACCGCGCGGGAGGGATGCTGAACTTTAATGATGGCTTCCATTGTTGAACGATCAGCCACAGGTTGGGATTTCTTGAATTTATGGTTTCTGTTCAACGGTGTGGACACCGGCTCTCAACACTTGAGACTTGAATGTTGAGGCGCTACCAGAAAGAGGTTGCCAGTTTTTCTCCGTATTGCGTATCCGGGGTTTTTCCCTTACAATAAACGGATGGTCCAATTCCATGTCAAAGTTAAAATGAACTTTAAAAACAAATCTAATCATTTAAAAGTTATTTGCTGAAAGTCCCCCCCCCAGCTCCTGCCATACAGCCCTTAAGCCACGCTGATATTCTTCGCATCCCCAGTCGACACACAAAAGCATATTATAATATTGTTTGTAAACATAAATTTTCGCGATTAAAAAAAAGTTTTGCAGCCATCATACAATGAATATAACTAATAAACTCAATTCTCCACATTGAAATGTCATTACGAAATAGGGGTGTATAGGTATCCAATTTTTGAAATCCGAACGGAGCCGGATTTGGTTGGATTTATGAAGTTCAACCAGAGACGGATTTGTAAAAATGGCCGTATTCCGGATATGCCGGAGCTATTATATTACATTTAATGGCTCTACCAGTCAGTCGGATTCAGCCGGATTTATGAAGTGAAATTCTGCAGAAGCAGGATTTAAAAAAAAAAAAGGTCGGTTTCATGATTAGCCGGAGCCTAAATTAGGGACACCACTATTATGAAATCAGCCACTTACTAAATTAGAGTTTCAATCCGTGAGAGAACTTGTATGGTGGGAGGCTAAGTAGGTCTAAGTAGGAGTGGGTTTTATTTTATGCTTGTTGCGCAACCGTGTGCGTTCACTCGCAATGTACCATCATAATGAAATTTTTGTGTTTTGACAGAACACTTCTTAGGACATACGTGTTGCATTGTTCCTCTATATCAGTGCTTCTCAAAGCCTTTACTATGGTGGACATGCAGGTATTTTCCAATTCACCTAGGACCTGTGCACTATATTCACTACACTGACGTGGTAGCGAAAAGCACTCCAGCTTGGCCTATAGCAGGGGTGCGCAACCTTTGTGCTATTGGCGGCCGCATAAAAAAAATTTACTTTTGCTACAGCTGCCAAAAAATTTTCAATGAAAAAAAAAATTACTATCAAAAATTTACCTCTCGTATTAGTCTAATCGAGATATTAATGCCATAATCAAAATGTATAGTAGGCAAACACAGTGCTTCATTATAAACAAAAACATTTCAATCCTCTTATATTTCTACAACATTAAACATTTAGATGTGAACCTAACAGTGTCCTAACAACATGTCACACATTACAACATAAGGATATTTTTAAGTGACATTAGTACAATGAGAAAAAATATTTGAATACGTGATAAGTTACTTCACTAACACTGTTCATGTAACTTAAAGCAGTCATGAGTCCAGAAATTGGTGGCTGCCTTGCTCTTGGATGTTTGCCGAGAGTTGCGCAAAGTTCGGGCACTGACTGGAGATCATCAGTCTTATTCTGACGCCAGATTGGTGTCCACCAGTCGGGTTCGATATTTGTTCTTGAGATATTTCATTTGTAAAATGACGCTTCCTACATGTAAGTACTTCCAAACAGCACTCGAGTGTTTCTTGCTATTTCGCGAATCTTGGAATACTCCACAGCTACTTTCCATGTCTCCAGTAGATCGTTTTTGTCCTCGAATTTGGACATCCGATGGCGCACACTCTGTCTCAACCAAATGTGGAGAAGCAACGAGTCTCAAATTTTCTGAGATCTTGTCGAAATTATGAAAACGTTCTGCGAATTCCAGCAACAGCGCTACGAGGACGCCTGAAAAGGACGTAGCCGGAGTTTCATTTTTCTTATTTCATGTCTTGATTAGAGCGGTGAATTGTGGGAAATGATTGAGATTGAGCTGTTGGATATGACTTTGTAGCAGACGACATTAGTCAAAGAAATCCTGTACTCTTCTGTGCATTAGGCAAACTGTTGTTCCTTTGCCTTGCAGAGACTCGTTGAGGCAGCTAATATAAATTAACAAATCTTCAAGGAAAGCTAGAAAATCAAATATAGGAAGAATTTGTGTGAATTGGCGGTGGTGAAGAACATTCGCAAGAATGAAAAGGATAATGCGATTCACACCCTTCAGAATGTCTAGAACACAGTGCCTCCTGGTGAATAATGCAGTGTAGATTTATGAGCTGGTCATTTCTGTGATCATTCAACCCATAATCGGAAAATCTAGCTACGAAGCCATTTTGATTATCAACCGTGGCAGGTCCTTCGGATCAATGTGAGAGTCGATGCAAGCTTTTTTAACCGCCAAAAATATGTCTTCTCCTCGAGTTTGAATAACGAGTGTCTCCATTAAGAGCATATTCTCGCACAATTCAAATGTTGGGGATAGGGAGCGAATGAATATGAGTAGCTGCGCTTAATCTGAAATGTCCGTAGATTCAACGGCCTGTGCAAACAGGCTGTCCTCCTTTTAATCTTTGCCTTCGTGAAGAGCTTCAGCTGCCCGGCTATTACTATAATGACGGCGTTGCATGGTATCGCGTGACAGAGGATTCAAAGAATAATCCGTTTCCTTACCCGGATGAATGGATGCAACTTTTCACGAGTTCCCCATCGGAAATATAATTTCCAGCGAAATCGAGACGATATGCCACTCGATAGGAAGCTTCACTGCACTTACTTGAAGTGTCAAAAACGTAGGCATGACCGAGGTCTGTTGTCGAAAATTCCTTTTTTGATTTTCATGCAGATCTCCCTTGAATCACTTTGTATTTGTGCACAGTTGTGTGATACATATCGCCAAAAAGTTGCTTGGCATTGTCCCCTTTGACAGTTTGCACAACATCGCCGCAGATTAGACACTGCGTGAAATGTTTCTCTGTCACTGTCTTAAAGAAATCTAACTCCCATTGTACATTAAAGCTCCGCTTCTCTTCTTCCAATGTTCTTTTCCTTTTTATCGACATGATGAGTACTTAGGCGGCACTGATAATATTATACGGTAACTAAGTTTTCAAGCTGTATAACTATGATACAATTAGTCTCTTTCATTAAACGCTTTTTCACGGTTAATACTGTTAGTTTATTCACTGCTATGTCAGGAATCTGTCTGGATTTCTGGTGCAGCTGCCAGCTAAGAGTGATTTACACAGACCTCTGGGTATTTGTAAATACTATAGCAGCTACTGAAGTTGACCGACGTGTTACACGGTTACACAGAGCAGTCACGATATGTACGGGGTACGCATCACAAGGTTTCGGCGCGCTTCAATATAAGACTGCTAAACTTCATGGCCCGCCCTCATTAGCTACAATGTCTATGAGCGCTAACACTGCAGCTGCCAGAGTCGTAATTCGTTTCATAAGAACAAGTGCTTGAGAATGTAAAGGAATATTCGATATTTCGTTTACAATTTTCTTAATTATATTTCTAAATTGCTAATATTTGACGGCCGCAGGTTATTATAATTTTAACAGATTACCATGGTCTCACTTATTCATGTTCAGCCGCAGGGTGCGCACCCCTGGCCTATAGCTGTACAATATTTAGCAAGAATTCAGCTTGTTTTAGGCTGAATTTCATCGAAAAATTTCGAAAGATAATACTAAGCCTTAATTGCTTTGTCACGGATGACCAATTTGCCCTTGTAACTTGTTGTGAGTTGCGCACGGTGATGTGTTTGATGTTTGCTTTTGTGGTATTTAAAGTTATTGGTTAGTGGTGCGAAAGCGTGCAAGGTGATTGTGCTGTTGACGTCATTAGTATATGCGTAGAAGTTTAGAGTTTTGTATGTTGGTTGTTGTGGCAAGGAAGAACGCCATTAAAGTTGTTGTTTATTTCAAGCAGTGTCTTTATTTCTTGTGTAACGGTAATTGTATGAATCTTGGAGCAAGCAGTCAATATATAAGTATTGTGACATGCTTGTGTTTGTTTACGATTGTCTAAAAATCGTTTTCAACTATGTTGATCGTGGCCAAACATGGGTTTTGTTTGAACAGTTTTTAAGATGATGGTATTTTAATACATTTTATTCTGAATGACGCATTCGTTTTATTTAGCAAGAACATAGAATATGATTTTAAAAAGTCAAGCAAAACTAAATCAACATTATTATTTTTAATTACCCTATTGGTAGATGGGCGGTTTGCGTATAACGGACAGAATATTTCAAGTTTATTGAAGCTATTTAAATAAAGTGGTTACCTGGTTTGTTAATGTTTTCATTTCTTAGTCACGATGGGATTTTCCAAGGGCTAAAATGGGAAAGTCCATACTGAACTTCCTTGGATTAGAGTGTGCAAAGTTATCAGTAAATATGTAAGGAGTCATACCAAGAAGATGCCGTCATCATCAAAGCACTCACTGTAAATGTAAAACATTGTTGAGAAGAATGTCATTGTAGCTATTCCAACCCATTCCCATCCGGTCTTTCCCTCAAAAAGCTCAAGCAAATATCGTAAAGAGTAAAACGAATGATGAAATTATAATATAATATAAGAGCTACTGCAAGGAATGTAATCGGCTTATCGTTCATTGGAGTTAGCAGTGATGTCATGGTCAGTGTTCCCTCTAAGCTGCGCGGCTGCGTGGTCGCTCAGATATTTGATTGACGCCGTGCAGCAGTTGAGAGTTACCGCGCGCTAAATTTTGTAAACTATTGCACAAAAAACACAAACTGTGCAACTTTGCACACGAGTTTTTCTTCCCTTTTACTTTGCACACGGACCAACGAACCATAGAGGGATGGTTGTTCATGGTACATCTTCCAAAGCAGTCGTCACTAACTAAACACCGACAAGGTGAGCATTTGCCAAACCCAAGAAATCCAAATTTTTTAATCACAGAAAATATTCACACTTAATATGCACATTTAATATTCACACTTAATATGCACACTTAATAGTCACTTGTCGTTTAGTCGTTTTGTCTTGTTACCAAATAAAGTATAGCGACCTTTTTCTAAAAAACGTGGGCTGAAATTATAAATAATAAAATAGGTAAAGGAAATAACGCAACTTCTCGGGTATGGGAACACTTAGACACAGATGACGTACATCATACCAAAAAGAAAATGAATATCATGACGTCAATAACATATGCTTTAACTTTTTTTTTTTTTAAAAAAAAACGTTATTGATGGTTTTTTTTAAATAATACGTTAAAGGTAATTTAATATTGACGAAAGAAAAAAAAAGTAATTAAATTAAACATAAAGACAAAAATTTTGAATAAGTTGGATATATTTTTTATTACCTTAAATAAAATAAAATAGAAAATATTTTCAAAATAAAACTTTTTGAAGAAAAAAAAATCATTTATTTCAGATTAATTGAAGATTCTGGCTGCTTTTTCACAAGACTTTTAAGCAAATAAAACAGTATGGCTACAACTTTTAAAACATTTTTATTGTAATTAAAAATTAATTTAAAAATCTTTAGCGGTCTTTTAAAATTTTGGAATTATATATCCGTTTTCTTCACATTTTCTTTTAATAATATCTCTTGCCTACAAACAAATACCCATTCATTGATCTCGACTAAAATCTGTCAAATTATGCACTAGTGATACGGTTCTATTTTTAGCGCTACACGGGCAGCAAAGTACACAAATTTTTCGTACATTGTTACTGTTCATTTATTTTTTTAAATAATTAATTTTTTTTTCATATTGTACGTATGTTTTTTTTTATTAAATAATTTGTTTTGTCTTGGAATGTCATGGAAATGTCTCAGTCGGGTCTGCGTCCGGATAAAGACGCTTTTCTTGACTACCATTGATTGAAAGCACAAATAAACGCATGCTTAACTCGAGAAAAGTTCACTTCATTGATGAGTCACTCTATCGAAAGGGATGTTGCTAGGCAACTAGTGGCTGGATCCTGCAGATGTCAGCACTAACTTGTACCACTCAAATTTTAAGGAGACTTGCTCGTAGGATAGATTATTAGAGTAGCAACTGATAATGCCAGTTGTTTCCATTAAGAATATAGAGTTTATTTTAAAAATAAAATCATGGGGATCTTAACTATTTAAAAAAAAAGATATATATATAAAGTTAAAACCAGCCTGAATATCTATAGGAGTTAAGCTATGGGACACGGTGGTCGAGTGGCAGCGCGCTCGACTGGCGTAGCGATCGTCACGGGTTCCTTGGGAAGGCAAGAATTTGTTCCCGGGGCCTAGGGCGTTCCTGAGTCACCCATCTCCGAATGGGTACCTAACAGTAGTTTGGCGGCTGGGTAATGCGTGGAACCCTCATAGCCGTGGCATGTGAACGCTGCATCACTTGCCAACAGGTAATCCGTCATGGTATGTGGACGCAATTATCTTCTACATAGAAAGAGAGCTGTATATATAAGATAAGATAAGATATGATATGATAAGATTAGATTAGATTAGATTAGATTAGATTAGATAAGATAAGATAAGATAAGATAAGATAAGATAAGATAAGATAAGATAAGATATGAAGATACTCAAAGTTTCTGGAAGCGACGAAATAGGCTACAATCGGCACCGTAGGATTGCTTACCCGCCCCTTACCACCCCAAGGAAAAAAAAAAAAGATCAGTCAATTAAAATTTTTTTTTAAAAAAATTACGAAAGTAAGCGACTTAGTATTGTAATGCGCTTATACATTTTTTATATAGTACAAAGTTTAATTAAAAGCTGCAAAGGACCTAGCAAAATATTTATAAGTTTGCAGTGGCCTAGTTAGGTTTGATGTCAACGTTGCGGTAAACTCTTAGTGTCACCAACTGCCACCATCTATGTTCCCTCTAAGGTTCTTTGGTTTCGTGTGTAAGATTTTAAAAAACGCATGTGCAAAGTTGCACAGCATCTATTTTTGGTGCAATGTTTTAGATAATTTGCTGCCGAGTAATTCTAAACTGCTTCGAGGCGGCTGTCAGATATCTGCGCGGCCGCGCAGCCACGCAGCATAACGAGAACATTGGCCACCGCCCCCTTTTCCACAAATTCCACGATGGATTTCTTTTAATAAAAGTCAACAGTGTGACGAGAACTAATTTATTAAAGGTTAACAATATAAATATTTTAAAACTGTGACAACGTTTATATTTGTCAATTTTTATAGTAAACTTAATTTTTAAAATAATTTGTTTAAAGCTAAAAACCCGTTGTACACTTGATTAAATTCAAAAGCCTTCACCATATCGCTTTCAACTGGTTATAAAACAAGACCAGAAACCATTGACTATCCCATGGTTGATCGTAAGTAGTTATTGATAAGTCTAAGTTTTGTAAAAGATCTGCCAAAAGAGACAATTGTCCTAGAAATTATTGAAAACTTGTTAAGAGAGTATTTGTTAAGATTCTAGTAAGTTCAATTACGCTTTAAGTTATTATTTCAAAACATCAAATAATGGCCTGTTTATGCACACATTTATTTTCGTTTTTGACAGGACGTGAACGTTTTTTTAATTATAAAAAAAAAGATAATTTCCAACAACCTGTGCAGCAAATACTTACCCCCCGCCCCTCCTTCTCCAAAAAAAGTAATACTTTTAGCATTAATTGCTTTCTGTAGCAATATTTTCCAATTTTCAAAACAACACTTGTTTCTCTCTCGTCTCAATATACTTTAACGTTATAAAATTTAGTAACGAACTTTGATGTTGCTATGAACAGTAAAATCCCCCGCACCAAAACCTCTAATATAAACCTCAGTACTTTCTCGCCATATGCCATCATTCCGCAGTAACACTGTTTTGTTAACTAAAATCAAGAGCTCAATGAATGATATATGCCCTGAAATGTATGTGGGCAATAGCGTGATAAGGTGGCATACATTTTTACTTTTTAGTTTAGTCTTTCTTTGTGTCGGTAAATAATATTTCAAAAGCCCTTTTTTAAAATTTTAAAAAATGTAAATATCTAAAAATTTGAAATAATTATTGAAAGATATTAATAATTACGTTCACTAAAATATTTATTCATTAAACTTTTACTTTGGATAATGAAGTCAATGGTGCGCTCGCCTCACACGCTGACGGGCGTAGGATGAAGCCGACGTTAAAGCCACAATAAAAATGTTGATGAATGGCTATCGCTAAAAGAGTCCTGCGCTGACCTGGAGGGGAGATGGGCGCCACGAAGGTCTTCCAATCCCCTAAAAAATTCTAATGGAAACGTTAGAACACACTACGACTACGAGGTTATGGGACACACGTAAAAAAATGTTATAAATGTCGTTTACCGGTTAGATTCGTTTATTTACAATTAGAACCGGCCGACTGCATCAAACTAATAATTAAATGGAAAGCTGGTTTTGTCAGAATTTAGATACAAAGCAATGTTGAATAACAGGTATTCCTAAGGTAAAATTCTGATTGTGACCCAAAAAATTCTCTCTACCGGGATACGACCTTCTTCGCATGTAAATACGAGTTGGCGCACCTTTTTTTCAAAATTTTTACTGGTTCTTACTTCTGTATAATAACTTCAATAACAATGGAGGATTACAAATGACACCCCCACTACAAACACTAATGAAATGTTGGTTTTCTGCCGCATGACGCATGGTTTAGATTTGATATCCTTATCTCTTTTCAATCCAAGACTGTGTGGAATAATTCGATAGAAAGCTTTTAAAAGCCGTATGCAAATTGCGCACTTTCGATTTAAAAATGTAAAAGATGTATTCCCATGCCGGGAATCGAACCCGGGCCGCCTGGGTGAAAGCCAGGAATCCTAACCACTAGACCACATGGGATGGATGTTAGTGGGGACCTTTATTTTAAGTCATTATTTTCTTTACTCTCATAGCTTTTTACCTCGCCTCCCCCAAGCGCAGGCTGATTTTTACCTGTAACGAAAGTCAATAATCCCCCATTCGGTCAGTGTCAGAGGTATATTTTTACTTTAAAGTATATCAAGGCTCTAGTCGAAAACTTCGAATTGCTTAAACAATAAAAGATGTATTCTAGTTAGTGTCTCTTAGCAGTGGCGTCGCTAGGGGGTGCGGTGGGGGTGGGGCCGCCCCGGTTGACACGATCAGGGGGTTGACACCAGACTGTAAAACTCTAAATATTCCGTTATTTAGCACTGGAAAACTCGAAGGAGTTATATGGGTTTTATCGTGAGGCGTGAAACCATAAGCTACCGCCCCGGGTGACACCACGAGCTACCGCCCTGGGTGACACCACGAGCTACCGCCCCGGGTGACACCAACCCTAGTGACGCCTGTTTCTCTTAGTTACCGCTGCCATTTGAGCATTGCTACTCCTGATGACTGCAAGTGTTCAGTTCAGTGTAATCTAAGTGTGATTGAATGTTAATATCGTGATGTTATAGCGTGAGCAAAAAAAAACACACACAAATCGCAGAGTACGAAGTTAGCAACCATTAGTTTCACTTATCTGAGACATTTGCAGTGACCTTTTCCAAAAGACGAAGCCAGCATGAAAATAAAGTGATTAGCGGGAGGGGGATTGATCAATCCGAGGACAAATGTTATGTACCCTTGCCCTTACATCAATAAAAACAACTGAAAGATATTTTCTGTAACGTTGTAGAAGCCCCCTTCCCCCTTCCCTTTTTAGGGTCCCGCAGAATTATTTTTTTTCATATTTAATATTTGGCAATGACTTAGAATATCCGGATTTTAAAAGTGCCCCCCCCCCATTTCTCAAATAGCTAGGGCCACATCAAGTCTACATCCGGCCCCGACCCCCCCCCCCCTTTTTATTATTGCTATGGCATGCTTATTTACCTAGGTACCAAACGTTTGACGATCCTTGACACTTCAAGTAATAATTATAATAAATTATGTAGCGCTGTATCCCAGCAAGAAACCGGGCTTACGCGTTTTACATGAAGATAATAACACATGAATTACGGACACTTCGACCTCGGACGATTCGACCCCTTTGTATCTACACCGTATAATTTTTTTTATTTTTTATAAATACTTTAAAAAATTAATTTTTGGTATATTTCAACATAATAATATTATGCATTAAAAATTAAATACATTTTGAAATAGTTATTTGTAACGTTTAATTTACGGTGATTTGAAAAAAAGTATATTCACGTATAACCGTTTATAACCAGTCAACAATCAACGTACATTCATGATTGCGATGAATGCGCCATTCCTCTCAGGTCATTCCAAACCTATATAACTCCAACCCAACCCCGATCCGACGTAATCAGGCAATAAAAAGGCAACGTGGTCAGATTCAGATAGTCCTTTCTAAAGGTGCCTACATTCTCGCCCCCCCCCCACTCACTTTATTTACCTTTCCCATAACCCTCGCCAGCACACGTCGGGCTGTGGTGGTCACTGAGTCTACTAGCCCTTGTAACATGACAATATGTAAGCCCCTGACAAAATGTAAATAATAATGGCTGTTAGTTCAGACAGGCAATACGGGCCCAGCAGCTTCAATGTTATTATTGTCTGCTACACGGCGGCAATAACTGTTGAAATTTTAAACGTTATATTCTGACAACTATGTACGTCTTGTTAAAATCAGTATTTCTGAATAATAACTGTAAGTTAATTTACTTTTAAACCAAAAAATAATTGTAAAAACAATACATTTAAAAAGTATATATTCTATAATTTTTTTTTAAAAATCAATTTCTACGGCACAGTGTAGATACAAAGGGGTCGAAACGCCCAGGGTCGAAACGTCCTGTGGTCGAACCGTCCGGGGTGGAATCACCCGGGGTCAAACAGACCGGGGTCGAAATGTCCTGGGGTCGAACTGACAGGGTTTAACAGTCCGGGGACGAAGTGTCCGTAATTCATATTATATATAAATTATCACTTGCCACGTTATAAAATCAGATACGTAATATCAAAGGATTACAGGTAGATTGTAAACAAATTTACCAAAAGTTATACAGTATCTAATTTATATTTCGTGGTTTGCAAGTAATAGTGTCATTGATGCCATTGATGCATTATTCAGTAAAAAAAAAATAATTCAGATACGGGGGGTGTTTGTAAAAAATCTGGTATAACCCGCGGGGAATAAAGTAAGACATAAATTAGCATTCCTACTATAACAACCACATTAATTCATTAATTACAGTCAATATCACAACAATCTACGTTAATCATTCAAAGAAATTTTAAAATTAAATTTTGAAAAGTTGTGTCAGAACTGCAGTCTTGAACGACTTGGTTGTTACTTTACGGTGGTCTTAATACTACGGTGGTCTAGTGGCTTGCGCGCTCGACTGGCGTACCGATGGCCACGAGTTCGAATCTATGCCTAGGATTTGTTCCTGTAGCCTATGGAGTCCCTGCATAGAAGGAACGTCTGCATATCTAAGATAAGAAAAGATAGCACTCGGCTTGATTTGGGTTGGAGTCCAAAGCCACGAAGATTCATGAGATTATAAGCTGATAACACCAAGAGATTGCCGTTATTAGAACTCGGAGAATATGTTAACGCATCATGAATTTAAATTGTTATAATTCCAAGTAAATTGTAATCAGGATGTTTATTTGTAAGACCGGAAACATTTAAAATATATTTTAAAAAAGAAAAAATGCCCAGTAGCATAGGTAGTTTAAGGGCTGCAGGGGTGAGTAAAAAATTCAGCTGCCACCACCCATAAACTTTTGGACATAATCACCAACACTTCTTTTTAAAAAATATTACTTAAGTTCGGTGAAAATCCTTACCTCCATAAAATGTATATATTTAAACAAACAACAACAACAAAATTTAAAAGGTGCCTTGTGGGAGGGAAGGGGTAATTTTCGCCACCCCCTCCTGTTTACGCTATTGAACATGCCCAATTAATGGGATCAATTATGGACTTTTAACCGTGAAATAACTGCTTGTGGGTATCAGGGCGTGGCAAAAAGATTCTTTCTTAAATCTAGAAAAAAAAAATCAGTTAAATAGAGTGCTTAAAAAAAAATTGGAGTGGGGGTTCAGCATGACATAAATTTATAATGCGAAAACAGCATTTAGTTTTCTGGAACGGACGGTTACGGTTGTAACAGGAAGTTGAAGGACTCCCCTTTACCACATGGCATCTAGAGCTAGAGAGGTGGGCGGAAGTTTGGGGGGCGGGGGGCAGGTGGGACTTCTACACGAGAGAAGAATATGGCGGGAAAATGTTTTATTTATATCTCAACTTAGGAACCTCTGCGCTTGAGCAGACGTAAGGCATACACGTGGTTTCGTCCTGTAGGAGCAAAGGTTACGAAATCTGCTCTAGACGCTTGAGACTCGGATGGAGTCGAAGAAACAGCGTGAGGTGTGAAACGACCTTTGTTTGGGGAGTGTGAGTTCTGACTTGTTAATATGTCTAATAGATCTATGTACATATTGGTATTATATTAGGACACAATAACTTCAATAACACTTGTCTAGGCGGGTTCACAGACCAAACGGCTGCGGACAAAACTGCCCCGATAAATGGCAATATGCCCCGAAATAACGGCCTTGGTCAAAAGGGCCTTGGACTAATACATGGGATTTTAGTCAAAAATACAATCAAATCGAACCCACTTATCTCTACCTCGGTTATCTCACCGACCCTATTATGTCGACGCTTTTGAAGTGGAACCGCCAAATTCTCTCTTTGTCTAAGCATTTTCTCATCTGTTATGTCGAAAAACCCTAACATCTCGAGTACAAAAGAGGGCCAAATCAGCCACATAACGTCAGTTATCTCGATTATCAATTGTTGTCAAGGCAGTTGTTATTGCGGACCGGTTAATAAATCCCGCTTTACTGTCCGGTCCGTATTTTCCCTTAAATGTTTTAGACCCAAAAAGGGGAAGTTATCAAATTTCCACCTCACGAGGTCTGCTGGTGACGTCACAGCCCGCTTGCGTTCACCTCTCTGCGCTGTGTTACTCGTGGTTTTATGCTTCTCTTACTTAGCAATACTTTTTAAAAATTAGAAATCATTCACTAGCGAACTCTGACATTATAGGGTTTTGTTAATAATGATACTCCGATCTATAAATAAAATAAAAATTCACTTCATAACTGTTAGTGGAGTTCGCTAGTGAATGATTTTTAATTTTGATGAAAGTGATCGGCATGATATAAAAATACATGTTTGCTAACACCATAAGGTATATGTGCACCAACTGTTCATCCGTTTAATCAGGACCGGTTAACCTAGCGACGCCACTGCCACTTTTTAAATGGGTGAAAAATTTGACAAAACTTTAAAATTCACTCACAGCCGTAGAAGGAAGTCAGATCATTAATAAAAAAAAATATTTGGCATTCAGTTCCAAGAACAAATAACAAGGCTTGCAATTTCTGTACACGAGAAATAAGTCAAATCCTTGGGTGGGGTAAGCGGTGGTGGTGGCAGGACATTTGCGACGTGGTTAGCTGCAGCTCGATGGGAACATTACGAAATACAAAATGCCAAAGATGGAGTCAAAAATAGATGTATTCATTTGATTTTTTTAAAAACTTCTCCGCAATGCAAATGAATCTTGCCAAAACGATTTGACCGGGGCCGTTTTGACAGAGGCCGTTTCGACCGGGGCCGTTTTGATCAGGGCCGTTTCGACCGGGGCCGTTTTCATCGAGTCCGTTTTGATCAGGGCCGTTTTGTACAGTGCCGTTTTAGCGGTCCACGATTTTTTACTGTACTTATTTGTAAACGTAGAAAACAAAGATAAAGATAAATGAGCCCTTACTTCCAAAGAGTTTGCTGCGGGGCCCCCGTCTAAAACAGTAAATATAAATCTGTTAATATATTTTTTTAAAAAAAGCATTCGAAATATCACCTTTATTTAAATATCACTTTTTAAAATATGTTTTTTAAAATGTGTATAGTTTTAACTGCTTGGTATTTTTTTGCATGTGTTATTGAGGTCTTGCGTCAGTTTATACTTGAAAGTCAGGTCAATAAAAGACTAGAAAACATTAAATTTGCTGGGGAGAGGGTATTTTTAGGGTAAAGACACGGATGCGCCTAATACAAATGGCGGGTAGATATAATACTCAGATAAAATATATCAGAACATTTTCCAGTCAGTTTGCCTAATGATGGAATCGGAATGTTTTGACTGAGCTCCATCGGCTAAACATAATAACGAATGACAGTAAAAAAATGTTTCCAAGCAACTTCAATTTTGTCAGTGTCCAAATTTTTTTTTTCACGCAGACGTGAAACTCCTGGCGCTGTGAGGCCCCGAGAAAGAAACGAGGATTGAAAACAAGAGCTATCGATTTTTTTTTATTTGGCTGGCGTGTGTGTGTTGGTAGGGGAGGAGGGTGGGGAATACTGGCAACAGGTCCGTGCAAGAAATCAGTGAACGCTTCGTTCGCTCAACAATTTCTGTTTACGTTTTAATATTTTTTTCCCCTCAACTCGCCGCCTGTGTGGACACATTGTGTGTTGGGGGCTGTGTTTAATTGACCACAGAAAACATTTGGCGGCTGGTCGAGACGTGAGAGATTCAAACAATTATCAAACCTCAACATTCCCCGCTATCTGCCGACGAATTCCGTGGATATTTGCTCCTCTTCTCTTTTAATTGTTGTTGAGTGTCTTTCATTTCGTAATAGTAATAGACGTAGATATTTAATTTTAAGAAGTAGATTTGCTATGACAACTATTAGCATTCAAAAGTGTCTAATATTTTTTTTCACCCAGTTAGATCAAATCAACCAATTTATTACAGCCGAAGGCCGTTGTTAAGTGTTAGGTGCTAGTCATAAACATGATTACAATCGCTGTACGGATCTTAGGCAAAGCATTTAGATGCAATGCCGATGATGAAAACCAATGTACCCGTTGAGGGTCGGGTTACTCCGAAGCGACCGTTTCGTCCCCTCAATTAACTAGCAACGCTGTTGAGCGGTGCCGGTTTAGGGCCAGGAGCGCCAGCACGGAATAGCAAAAGGCACCGCTAGGAAACGCTTTTGGTCGCCAGCTCTGAGGAAACCTTCCGGTGGGGGTCAAACCCTTCGCAGGTTAGTGATGATCCCACGCTTTGCGGCGATCTAAACCATAGAGACTCGTAAGCTTTGCCGTGGTGGCGCCAAAGTGATACTATGTTGATAGCGAGTCACAGTAGGAAATTCCACACCTCCCTCGGGAGGCACACTTTAGTGGGAGGCGTTTTCGACCTAGTGTCCTGGACGCCCAGGCGGCCGCTTGTAGCAGCGACCGCTCCGGGGGGG
>MUZC01002846.1:273798-288388 GCA_002072015.1 Radix auricularia
GGGGGGGGGGGGGGGGGCTTCTCGGTCTTTACGTCCCTTAGGGGGCCAGAGGCCCGAGGGGGTTTTCCGGGAAGCCCCACGAAAAGCGCAGGCTAGGGACTGCTGATTTTCTTCCACATGTAGGATTACAATAAGAAATAAACATCGTAATTTTTATTTTTCAAAAATGTTATTCAGCTCATTTTTATCGCTTCGTACAATCTTTTCCAGTACAGCTTTGATTAGGATCACATAACATTCTAGATTTAATGCTATTATTATTAATCGTTTTTACACTTGTTAAAATATCATCGTTACTGAACACGTATTTGTCACAATAGTGATAGGGCTCTAGACTACATCGCCTTTAACGCAGGGCTTCACAAATGCCGCTAATCACCCATGAACCGCGATATTGTTTTCTGCGTTCCCCGTAAAAATTGTCTTTAAGTCGTTGTAGAGCAAATATTATACGTAGGAACAAACACGTAATACAACAGTGTCAAAATAAATTATAAAAACATCGGTTTAAGGCTAACTTAGGGGCTTCATTTCATCATCATCATCATTTGTCCTTTAGGGTCCCTTGTGCCTTGTAGAACATAGGGCCTCTGTCAAAGCTCGCCACTGTGCACGGTCCCTTGCCAGTCGCTTCAATTCTTCCCAGCTCTTCCCAGTTCTTCCAGCCTCATCTAACATGCTCCGTCTCCAAGTACGCTTGGGTCTTCCTCGCTGGCGTTTCCCCTTGGGGGTTCCTATCTAAGGCCTGCCTCGCCCTGCTGTTATCTTTCCGAAGTGTGTGTCCAATCCATCTCCACTTTCCTTCCATGATCTGCTGTTCTACTGTCCTTTGTCCACACCTCTCCCACAGTTTGGAGTTTTCGACCTTGTCGAACCATTTTATTTTCAGAATATTTCTAAGGCATCTGTTAACAAAGGTTTTTTGTTGTCTCTGTCGTTCGCCATGTTTCGGATCCATAAAGTAGGACCGTTTTAACGTTGGTGTTAAAGGTCCTTACTTTTGTTTTGACAGAGATGTATGTAGATCTCCAGACTTGTTTCAGAAGGGACTTTATTTAATTTGCAATATATTAGTAATAGTTTAATTGGAAAATTAATTTTTACATTAAAAAGACATGGCAGTATCCTAATCGGACACATTATTTTAGATTTAATAGGCACTACATTAGCCACTACATTAGGCACTACATTAGGCACTACAATAGGCACTACAATAGACACTACATTGGGCACTACAATAGGCACTACATTAGGCACTACAATAAGCACTACATTAGGCACTACATTAGGCACTACATTAGGCACTACATTAGGCACTACATTAGGCACTACATTAGGCACTACACTAAGCACTACATTAGGCACTACAATAAGCACTACATTAGGCACTACATTAGGCATTACAATAGGCATTACACTAGGAATTACATTAGGCACTACACCAGACACTACATTAGGCACTACAATAAGCACTACATTAGGCACTACAATAAGCACTACATTAGGCACTACATTAGGCATTACAATAGGCATTACACTAGGAATTACATTAGGCACTACAATAGGCACTACACCAGACACTACATTAGGCACTACATTAGGCACTACATTAGGCTATTTGGAGAAATTATTGTTAGCTGAAATATGACTAATTATTTTTAGCCTCAATAGGCAATACGTTAGCCAAATAAGATAAATAATTTTTAGCTGAAATTGGAGTAACATTAACAGTAAGCTGAATAAAAGAAGTATTTCCGAATTTTCATAATGTAATTTAACGGTCAAACCACTGCCATATGATGACGAGTTGCAGTTTTAAGATTAATGTTTTCAGTAAGTCTTAAAATTCTTAAGCTTAAAACTATGAGCAGCTCCATTAGCAGGGTATGAGTCCCACCAGACGGATAAGGATTCTGCAACCCATTACAGGGCAGAAAAAAATCCTTTACTGTTGGCTGAAAATGTCACACCTTGTTTAGAAGAAGCGCCACACGGGGCGGACCACTCCCAATCCTGCGCCAGTTTATTTCATTGGAAACAAAAAATAGATTGAAAAGTCAGTTACACGGCCAATGCCAAAATATGCTTATCTTCTGGTTTAAGCAAGACGACTCGAAATGTGGAAAAAGCGAAAGCAAAGCAATGAAGCGGTTGAGTGAAGCTGTGATCTAATCATGATGAGATTGACAAAGATTTGGAGGGGAAGAAAATACGCCTCTCCTGCTCCTCCCCCACCCCCACCGCAACCCCGAGTCCCCGTTCGCCACCAGACATAATGTCTGTCTAAGCAGGTGCCAAAACGGTCAATTTAAGACCTCACTGTGTCTGTCTGCTATGTGCCGTGATCAAATAAAATATGCCCGTGAGGTCACATGGCGCTTATCCGTTAGCCAAGAGAGATAAACCACTGGCTAAAACAAGACTACGTGTTAAGGAAAAAAGGGAGAGGGGAGCGTTGTGGGGACATTTCCATTATATTTTAATTTGGATATAAAAAAAATAGCAGAACGCTTGATGGGAGATTTCCATGGCATCGATAACCTGGTTGGACTGGGAGATAATGAAGATGGACATTACCACAATACAGGGACATAGGCGATGCCAAACTAATAATAATCCTATGCTATGAAATAAATCTAAACCCCCAGCTGGATATGACGTCTTTATACTATTGAAATACATTTAAGAAGTTTATGTGTTGTCTGTCGTGATCGACCACGACAATTCTCGTAGTTGCTATGTGCTGGGGCAGCTGGGTGTGCCCTTTAGTCTTTAGTGGGATGTGAAACCAATCCTTGTCCAAGGGCTGGACAAGTGACAAGAGATGGCTGCTATGGCGGATTAAGTGGGGGGGGGGGGGGCTGAACGGGCTATAGCCAGGAGCCCCCGACGGTTTTAGGGCCCCCAAACTTTTTTTTATATTTTACAATAAAACTTTGCACATGTTTGCACGAACCATTGAAAAGATAATAAATTAATAAATCGTATCTATTAAACTATTTATACTGATCGGTATTCAAAACTGATAGTCTTAATAATCGAAAAACTTGATTTGAATGGCTCACTGAGAGTACATATTATAAATAATTGTTTATATTTTTAAAATTTACTAATTTTGATTCGATTTGGTGGCAGTGTGGTAGAGCGTAGACTTGTGATGCAAGCGATCTCGAGATCGGTTCCCAATGGTGGAGTAATTTTTTTTCTTTTCAAACTTTAACATACGGTCGAACGTTTCTAACAGATATTTCTTCGTGTTCGTTTTTTTTTTTATAATCTATACTAATAAAAGGGAAAGCCCTCACTGACTCACTCACTCACTCATTCATCACTAATTCTCCAACTTCCCGTGTAGGTAGAAGCATGAAACTTTGGGAAGTTATTGGGTTCCCTTTCACTACGAAAATTGGCGAAAAAGAAATTTGAAAATCTCACTCATGTGGGGCCGGGGGCCCAAAAACTTTTTTTTGCCTGCATCACTAATTCTACAATTTCCCGTGTAGATAGAAGCATGAAACTTTAAGAAGTTGTTGGAGACTTTCTTACGACAAAAATTGGCGAAAAAGAATTTTAAAATTCACACTCATGGGGGCCGGGGCTCCCAAACTGTTTTTTTTCCTTATATAAGCTATATACTATTGAAAATCAATAATTCATCTATTTCCCGTGTAGGTAGAAGCATGAAACTGAAGAAATGTTTTGAGTACATGCTTCCGACGATAATTGGCAAAAGAGAATATTAAATTTCCCACTCATGGGGGCTGGGGCCCCGAAAACGAATTTTTTTCATTAAATGAGCTATATAGACATTGAAAATCACCAATTCTCCTATTTTCCGAGTAGGTGGACTCATCAAATGTTGGGTAGTTTATAAATACACTTTCACGATGCTAGCAGGTGAAATAATTTTTAAAGTATCTCTTACTGGGGGGCTGGGGGCCCAAATTTAAAAACTAAAATCACTATTTCTTCCATTCACAATGTAGGTGGAGAGCATGAAACTTTAGGAAGTTGTTGAGTTTAATCTCCCGATGATAATTGGCGAAAGAGAATGTTAAATGCCCACTCATAGAGGTACGGGAGCCCCCAAAAATGGGGCCCATAAAACTTTTTCCCCTTATATGAGCTATTTACAAATTGCAAATCATTAATTCTCATATTTCCCGTATAGTTTGAAGCATGAAACTTTCTAAATTTTTTGAGTACATGCTTCCGATGATATTTGGCAAAAGAGAATGTTAAATTTCCAACTAAAGGGGGCCGGGCCCCAAAAATTGAAAATCACTAATTCTCCTATTTCCCATATATAGAAGCACGAAACTTTTGAAATTTTTTTAGTAAAAGCTCCCGACATTTTGCAAAAAGAATGTTAGAATTCCCTCTAATTGGATACCGGGGGCCCAAATATATATTTTTTCTTATATTAGAAACAAACTTACAAAATATTCTCCCATTTTCCAAGTAGGTAGGAGCATGAAACTTTGGATAATTGTTAAGTACCCTCTCAGGACAAATGTTGGTGTAAAAGAACTTTGAACTACAGACTCATGGGGGCCGGGGCCCCAAAAACGTTTTTTTTCTTATACGAGATTTATAAAAATTGAAAATCACTGATTCTTTTATTTCTCGAGTAGGTAGACTCATGAAACGTTGGGGTATTGATAATTATACTTTCACGATGGTAGCAGATGAAAACATATTTTAAAATATCTCTTACTGGGGGCCGGGGGGCCAAATGTAGTTTTTTTCCTAATATAAACTATATAAAAACTACATAAAAATCACATAACTAATTCCCCCATTCTCCATTTAGGTAGAAGCATAAAACTTTGGGAAGTTGTTGAGTACAATCTCCCGATGAAAGTTGGCGAAAGAGAATAGTAAATTTCCACTCACAGGGGGCCGGGGGCCAAAATATAATTTTTTCTTATATTAATAGCCGACTCATCACAAATTCCACAATTCATCGTGTAGGTAAAAACATAAAACTTTAGGAAGTTGTTGGGTACCCTCAAAACGGCGAAAATTGGCGTAAATTAATTTTTAAATGCACGCTCATGAGGGCCTGCCCCCCCCCTCCCCAAAAAAAACGTGTTTTTTTCTTATACGTGCTATAAAAATTTGTAAATCAATAATTCTCCAATTTTCAAATAGTCAAGCGCATGAAACTTTGGGGGTTTGTTAACAACACTTCCACGATGGTAGCAGATGAACAATTATTTAAAACATTCTTTATTGTGGGCTGGGAGGCCAAAATGTAGTTTTTCCCTAATATTAACTATATAAAAATTAAAAATCACTAATTCTCCTATTCCCCATGTAGGTAGAAGCATAAAACTTTAGGAAGTTGTTGGGTACCCTTTCACGACAAAAAATAGCGTACTATAATTTTAAAATGCACACTCATTGGGGCCGGGACCTCAAAAACGTGTTTTTTCCAAATATGTGCTATATACAAATTAAAAAGCACTATTTTTCCTTTTTCCCAAATAGGTAACGCATAAAACGTTGGGGATTTTTTTAAAATACACTTCCACGATGGCAGCAGGTGAAATAATATTTAAAATATTCCTTCGTGGGCGATGGGGGCCAAAATATAGTTTTTTTTATGCACTCACTCACTTATCACTAATACTCCATCTTCCCGCAGCAAAGCGCGGGCAAATTGCTAGTAATTAATATTTAGTTACAGTCTTATATTAGCTGCTAGCAATCATTTCATTTAAAAGGACGCTGGTTGGATATGGCCCCCGTTTGATTGCAGCCAGGGGCCCCGTGTAGTCTTATCCACCCCTGGATGGCCGCGTTGTCTTTTTTGGGGTTACGATAACGATCTTCCCTGGCCTGTCTTCTGGACCAGCAAACCTGTTGTCTTTTTTTGCTTCACAGATTGTCATGCCGTTCCGATAATTATTAGGCGCCAGGAGGTTCGGTCGCTGGATGCTGTCTCCCAGGAGTCATTCCATTTGCCTTTATCCTACATGACGATCGTGAGCGTATCCTTGAAGCGCTTCATTAGATCTCTTCGGGCTCTTTGACACTCTGTCCATATGAAAGCTCGGGATAGAAGAGCCTCTTTGGGAGCCGACGGTCTGGCTCGACGAGCCTCATCCAACGTAGTTCTCATCATCCATAAGACTTGGACTATATTAGAAGCTAATACAATTAATCGCCTTTTGACTTTTCTTAAATGTCAAAAATATATTTAAGTGTTTAGATATTTACTTTATTAATTTACTATATTTTTTACAAAGATAATTAAGGAAAAAACAACAGTTTAATAAAGTGTCGAAGAACTTAATACACTTATAGTTAGTTATCTAGCCTATGTACGAAACAGATTCGATATAGTAACCTTTATAGTCGGATCTACAAGTGTTGAACTTTAACATGGGTCTGAGCACGGAACACAGTTACATTTGACAAATCTGGCAATCGTTAATTTTTAAACTTCTTTTTAACGAATAAAAAAAATCAATAGAAGGCCAATATCATGTAAAATAAAAATAATGAGATCCGTATTTTACAAACGGACACAAAGTATAAAATATCTAATTTTCTTGATCTTTAAAGTTTAAACAGAATATTTTTAAAAAAAATTGGAATGCTATTTTAGTAACATAAACGTTAAAAAATTTAGTTACATATTGTTTGTTCCGACAATTTCATGGTTCGCATACTTTGTTTACGTTATTTATTATTTAATCGTTAGAAACTGAAAAGAGAAATGGGGCGCCAATATACACCCAAATCTAGGATCCCAGCTCTCTAACTAGTCTCATTCCTTGAATGAACTTTTATGTATTCTAATGTTTAAAAATTACGGCGGTTAACGATTAATTTAAATTTAATCATTAACTTTTGAAAAATTAACGATTAGTTAATCATTAATTTTGATTAACGGCAAAAATTGAAATTTTTGGTGTCTTAAGTGACATTATTTAAACTTACTCGTCTAAAATCGAAATATAACACTGTAATGTTTCCTTTATGACATCTTTTAACCAACAACGCAAACAGACACGTGTATTGACATATTTTGGCTCATGTGGTGAGCGGGTCTAATTGACAACATAACAAACCGAGCTGGACAATCTTTCACATAGATTTAGTTTGTCTCTGCTGAAGTTTCTGATACTGAGATACTGTAGTTGATGTTTGGTTTGCAGGTGATATGTAAACGAAGTGTTAGAACCATTGTAGCAGCCAGTGGCGTAGCGAGGGGGGCAGGGGCCAATGCCCCGGGCGGCACTTTTGCAGGGGCGGCAAATTCCTAGTCTCTATTTAGTTTCTAAAAATGAAAATTTTATAAGATAATGGAGCTTTTAATCGAAATAAAAGAAAATCCAAATAAGAAATTAATCAAGAAATAAACGATCTAAAGCATGTAAACGATGACTGCCAAAACTTCAAACTCCTTCTCAGATATAAATTCTTCTTATACTAGTGATACTAATGCTACTGAACTAAACTAAACAACCATGAGGTTTAAGTAGAATGAGAGTTTGACACTAATGTGGTTTTAACTTCAATTGATTCTTCAAATTTTACATCTGCTCCTGTTGTAAAAGCAACACCTACTCAATCCTTCCAATTTGAAACATGAGATCACATGCTTCACGAAGCACATTGTCTGTGGGGGTGGGGGGGGGGCAAAGTCCTCGTTGTTAATTAGCTAATTATTAAAACTTTAAAATAAATTCTAATACAACAACAGAAAAGCCAAGATAAAAATTGAAGAAATGAATAAACTTTATAAAAATTCTAATACCAAATCTTCAACCTCATTATAAAACTTAAGTCTCCCGGTAATAATGACACTGAGCTGAAAAATATTAAGGAATGGCAATATGACAAATATGTTTGTTTGTTTGTTTGTTTGTTTGTTTGTTTGTTTGTTTGTTTGTTTGTTTGTTTGTTTTTTGTTTGTTTTTTGTTTGTTTTTTGTTTGTTTGTTTTTTGTTTTTTGTTTGTTTGTTTTTTGTTTTTTGTTTGTTTTTTGTTTGTTTGTTTGTTTTTTGTTTTTTGTTTGTTTGTTTGTTTTTTGTTTGTTTTTTGTTTGTTTATTTGTTTTTTGTTTGTTTGTTTGTTTTTTGTTTTTTGTTTGTTTGTTTGTTTTTTGTTTGTTTATTTGTTTTTTGTTTGTTTGTTTGTTTTTTGTTTTTTTGTTTGTTTGTTTTTTGTTTTTTGTTTGTTTGTTTTTTGTTTGTTTGTTTGTTTTTTGTTTTTTGTTTGTTTGTTTGTTTGTTTGTTTGTTTGTTTGTTTTTTGTTTGTTTGTTTGTTTGTTTTTTGTTTTTTGTTTTTTGTTTTTTGTTTTTTGTTTGTTTGTTTGTTTGTTTGTTTTTTGTTTGTTTGTTTGTTTTTTGTTTGTTTTTTGTTTGTTTATTTGTTTTTTGTTTGTTTGTTTGTTTTTTGTTTTTTGTTTGTTTGTTTTTTGTTTTTTGTTTGTTTGTTTTTTGTTTGTTTGTTTGTTTTTTGTTTTTTGTTTGTTTGTTTTTTGTTTGTTTGTTTGTTTTTTGTTTGTTTGTTTGTTTTTTGTTACTTTGTGACATAACAATGATAATGAACAAAATTGCTTATCTAGGGGAAGTCAAACTTGGCATAAATAAATACAAAAGTAGCCACTCATCAGTGGGCTCTCTAGGGGGTGCAGGTGGTGCGGACCGCAACGTTACAATCTCCAGGGGGGGTGGGCATACCAAAACGTAACATTTTTTTATTTTCGGGATATTTGGCAGGCTCGGAGGAGGTTTACGGGGTAAGCCGTGAGGGGAGTGACATGAGCTACCGCACTGGGTGACACCAACCCTAGTGACACCAACCCTAGTGAACCCACTACCACTCATGAACATGTGCTCAACATTACCAAAGTTTTTTTTTCAATTAATCAGATTAAAAAAGAATACACTTTTAACAAAGAACAACAATAAGTTGTAAAAGAAAACAAAAGAAAGTAGCAAGAAAATCTTTTTAGATTGTTTGACATTCAATCCTGGGCAAATTTGAATGTGACTTTTTGCGGTCAAAGAGAGAACAATACTCTTGAATTATTCTGAAACCAATGCCCTTTGCTTGCAGAGTACATTTGAGCACTCTGAGAACATCGTGGGAAAAGGGTAAAAAAATACCTTGTCTGCAAAGATTCAAATTGAGCTGATAGTAATTTTAAGAGATAGAATTCGCAAAAATCCTCTTTCCTTAGGAAAAAAAAACAAATATTGTTCCACTGCACAGTGGCGTCGCTAGGGGGGTGCGGAGGGGGCGGGCCGCCCCGGGTGACACCATCAGGGGGGTGACACCAGACTATAAAATTCTATATATTCCAGTTATTTGGCACTGGAAAACACGGAGGAGTTCTATGGATTAAATCATGAGGGGGTGACACCATGAGCTACCGCCCCGGGTGACACCATGAGCTACCGCCCCGGGTGACACCAACCCTAGTGACGCCTCTGCCACTGCATTCGATAGCTCTTTATATATATGTTAAGATTGAAAATAAAAAAGTAGAAGTTGAAGAATCTTTCAAAGATTTTCTTGAAGTAAAATTGAATCTGCGTAGGACATTCCTGAAACGATGATCTTAAAATAATGGACTGCACGTCAGTCTATAGTTTAAAACCAAAATGTTCGTGTAATCGTCTGGAAAATCGTTTGTATTTAACTGCCAATATATTCTAATGTTTGACTTCCAGTACATTTAGTGGTAAGTCGATTAATCGTTTAAAATATTTAATCGTTAATAAATTTTAACAATTAATTTAAAAAAAATAATCATTAATTTCCGAAGCCCTATTAAAAATGTAAGTCTATACTCGTTCAGAAATATAAAACTATCAAATTAAGCCCCGCTTTATTTAAACATATTATCATTATTATTATTATTATTATTATTATTATTATTACGACTGCTAAGCATGTATTGAGTCTTTTTTTTTCTTGACTACAACTACAACAGCCTTTAACCTTAACACCTTGCGCTGACTATTCTTGTAGCTTCTTGTCGTTTATCTCTCATATTGACTTTCTGACGAACACCTGACAAATTAGTTTATCAATATCTTCTTTAGCCATTATGCTATCATAAAACTAGTAATGTTTTTAAGTAGACGTGATAAAAACACATGAACTGTTCACGTATTTCTATTTCTCTTGTTAATATATTCATTTAAGAAATATAATTTAAGGCTGAAAGCTATCAGTCCGCAATTTTAATTGTTTTTTAACGCAGCCACGGACGATACTGATGTAAAAGAATTTATTCATAATACATACACATTTTCATCATGTAGTGTGTCAAATGGCTGAGTTGAATTCATGAACTAGTAAAGACTTATCTTTATGCTTTGAAACATTAACAAGGAACATAAATTATTTGTAAATATTTTTTGGAAAATTAAAAGAGAGAAATTTATATTTATTTTTGAAGAAAGTACGAGATATAATGGTTTTCAATCCATGTGTTGAAAAAAAAATCTGCGAATTTAAACGCAAAAATATTAAGCCCGGCATTCGTCGATATGTTGCAAGCTCAGTAATTAATTATAATATTATTGTCTCTTCAGACAAGCCCAACAACTTTAGTTATGTCTCATATATAAAGGATTTGTAGATGAAATAAAACATCTACAGTCTCCCTGCTAAAACACGCACCGCACGACAGACTAGCAATAACATTTACAGATCCAGAATATATATATATTTAAAATATGGCTACTGTAATACGCGCCGCGCGAAAGGAAAATATTTAAAAGTTTGTTCAATATAATACGAACCGCCACAATCTAGCACATAAAATGTAAATGACACATAGAGATAATCTAAAAATTCATTGATTTAATTACAGTGCATTCGTTAGATCTTCAATTTTGATCGATCATTTTTACCGTCGTCACAAGTATCCTTGTCAAACTTCAATACGCAAGCATACCGGGAATAAGGTTAAAAATCAATCGGAAGTTTTTTCGACAAACAATTAAACAATCAAGTAGACGTGACAGGTTAACATAAAGGATTTTTAAAATGCCCCAAAATACGCATAATTTTAAATGGTGTAAATGTTTTCAACCCGCTACAACCCCAACATATGCCCAGGGGTGGATTTAGACTCACTGGGGCCCTAAGCTATTTGTTATAGGGGGGCCCTTATGAAGTCCAGATATTCTATGTCAGTGCAAACTATGAAAAAAACATTCTGAAGGGGGGGGGCAAGAAGGCGGGGGCCCTAGGCTATAGCTTGTTTAGCAAAAAGGTAAACCCAGCACTGCACACGCCTCTGAATTAGGATACGCACGGGGGGGGGGGGGAACCAACTATATTTACAAAAAGATTTTTTTTTATTAAAAAAAAGATACACTAACACACAAAGTTTTTACTGGAAGCCTAGGCCACGATGGATTTCACAACTCCAGACGAATTCCGTAGGAATTAAGAATTAAATCTTAAAATCTTGGATAAAAGAGGATTTTTTTTTATTTTTTTTTATTTTTGTTAAAAATATCTTAATAAAGAAAATAAGCCTTATTCTTCTCACTCCATCCATCCAACCATTCACTAATCCACCCATCCATAATTCCACCAATCCTCCCATTCATTTTATAATCAAGCAGTGTTACAATTATATTACACACCCATTTCAATAAATGGTTAATATTAATATGTGAAAAAAAATATTCAGATTTTTCTTTTCATGGAAACGGATTAATTATTTCCCCTCTATTACTTATGGTAAAAAAAAAAAAACAACGTTTGGTATACGTCCTATTTGGTGTACGTCCTGTTTGACTATTTGGTATACGTCCTATTTGGTTTACGTCCTATTTGGTATACGTCCTATTTGGTATACGTCCGATTTGGTATACGTCCTATTTGGTATACGTCCTATTCGCTACACGTCCTATTTGGTATACGTCCTATTTGGTATACGTCCTATTTGGTATACGTCCATGGGTCTGGAACGGATTAAGGACTTGTACAGAGGTCCGAGGTTCCACTGTATTTTTTTAAAATCAGGAAAGCCCTAATGAATACTGGAGTAGCAAGTTTCACTTTAAAAGAAATAAAACAACGTATATGAACCAAATGTTGATTGCTGTTACCATACAAGTAGGTCATCAAAACACACTTCTGTGGAATTTAGCACAGCTATAGCGTGGTTGACTCGATAGAGCCAAGTAATTAATGACAATATTGTCTCTCCAGATAAACCCTCGTTTTATCGTCTCGTTGTGCTCGAGGGATCACGTGACAGCAAAAAGACGACATCATCAAACACTTACTGCAGCGTTTTCAGAACAAATTCCAATAAAATTCAAAATGAAGATAACGCAGTTGTTTTATAATTAACGCGTAGTTTTAGGGTAGGACGCAAACACTAGTCCAGTGATGGCGAACCTGTGGCACGCGTGCCACAATCGGCACGCTGATTCTCATCAACCGACACGCGACTAAAATAATACTTTCTTAATGAAACCAGCTAAGCCAACCCTCATTTTCAGGATTCATAAGAGTGTTGGCACTTTGCTATGAATAAATGGGTTTTACCTGGAATTTTGGGCACGCGGCCCCCAAAAAAGGTTCGCCATCACTGCACTAGACAAAACGTAATGGAAGGATAGGGGATAAGTAAAGTGGGACGCGGTGGTTGAGTGGTAGCGCGCTCGAATGGCGTACCGATGGTCAGCTCTGAATGGGTACCTAACTAGACAATAGTTAGGCGGCTAGGTAAGGCGGAACCCTTATAGCAGTGGCCTGTGACCGCTAAATCACTTTGGCAACAGATCATCTGTCATGGTCTGTGGACGCAATTATCTTCTGCATAGAAGGAGCGTCTGTATATCTAAGATAAGATAACATACGGGAAGGGTAGAAGCGATTAGTTTAGAAAAGACTACCCGTAACGACCTTTTTGAGGGTAGTCTTTAAACGTGATTTCCACTTTTTGATTTGTATTCGATTTTATTAGGCTACGATTAGCGAGGAGAAAAAACACAAAAGGAATAAGTGTCACATGAAAAATGTGTACACACAAAGGTATTAGCTGGTAATAAGGGAATAGGACGCTTAGATAATAGATCACAATGATATCATAATTATCATGAGCTAAAACATAAAATGAGAGACTTGAGAGTTTTAGACGGTTTAAAAACTAAAATTTTCGGAGGGAAATTATCTAAGGACGTTGCTGATATTACAACTCTTCTTATTTGGTGGGGTCGGGGGTGGGCTTTTTTTTCAGTGAACATTTAGAAGAGATATTTTTTTCTTTAAAAGTATATTTAAGATAAAAAAATATTTTGTGTAAGTAAATTTAAATATTGTATGGCGTTGTTGAATGTCATACCGCTTTTGTAACATTTGTTGACTGGTCTACTTTGGAATCTTATGAATTATGGACACGTTAAAAGGTTAGTGGTGATCTACATGTAGTGAACGAAACTGTCTTCTCTCTTGTTTAATCAAGAAACTTAAAAACCAATTTGTTTTTGTTTAGCCATATACAAAAGATCATTTAAATACCTTACAATATTTGTTTGGTAAAGGCTCAAGTTTTAGCTCAGCTGGACATAAAATAAAAAGGGGGGGGGGGGTGAAAATTAAACAGTGGTCACTCGTGAGTTACTGATCATATTCATTGTTATCCAGGTAGTGGTAATTTTATACATTTTTAACTCAGTTGGACATAAGAAAGAGGTTTTTTTTTTGTTTTTTTTTTTTTAAATTAAATGCTTAACTCAAATTTAAAGAAATAAAATGTAAGAAAAGAAAGCCATTAAAAAACGTACAAAACAAAGCCCGTATATACTCGTTCTACAGCTCGTCCATACATAAGCCGAACCGCATCCGGTCAAAACAGCGACAGTCAAAACAGCGACGGTCATAACAGCGACTTCAAAACAGCGACTGTGTCAAAACAGCGACGGTCAAAACAGCGATGGTCAAAATAGCGACTGTATCAAAACAGCGACTGTATCAAAACAGCGACTGTATCAAAATAGCGACATTTTTCTTTTGCTTGTGATAATGCAGATTTTTTGTAGAGAAGGGACAATTTAAAATTTAAAATAATCAACTGGAGGTTTGTATAAATAAATGTTGGTGTGGTGTTTTAAAAAGTGTATACACAGTTTCAGGGCACATTTAAAAAAAAATTCAAAAATAAAATTATAACTGTTATTACTTTAGTTTATATGTATTGTGCAGAAATCTCGATAGAGACTAGCAAACATAGATTCAATCGATTTATTGAGGGGGTTTGTGGTGGGAGGGGCAGAGACAGTTTGACTACAGAACTTTTTGATCCTCGGATGTTTCGACCCTCGTTTTTACTTCGCAAATAATTGTTTTTTTTTCTTCTAGTTTTTAAAAATAAAAATAATAGGGTTTAATATTAGATCTTTCCAAATCTATCCAACTCCTTCACCACTCCAATCCGATATCATTGGATAATAAAAAGGCAATGTGTTCAGATAATCCTTTTTAAGGTACCTACATTCTTTCAGCCAACAATCTCTTTGTTTACCTTCTCCATAACAGGCGGTCCGTGGTCGCCACTTTGTCTAGCCTTCGTAACATGCCATTGTGTAACCA
>MUZC01002846.1:302544-319985 GCA_002072015.1 Radix auricularia
CTAGATGATAATAACATGCATTTATTGTTACAAGACTATCGCCTCAACACAACTGTACTATCGCCTCAGCACAACTGTACTATCGCCTCAACCCAACTGTACCCTCCGCCGAACTCAAATTTACTCCTTGAATGCAACTGTACCCTCCATCGAACTCAAATTTACTCCTAGAATTCGACTGTACCCTCCCCTGAATTGTATTCTCCCTTAGCTGCATTCACTCCTAAACTCGACCTTGTATTGAAGACTTAGTCACCTAGGCTTGACTCACCACTGAACCAAGCTCAACTCAGTCATGTAGCAAACTGAAGTCACCATCATGTTAACCTGCTCTTTTTGGCCCGCTGTACGCATTTGAACTCAGCCTCTTACGAATGTTAACCCCCTTCTATAATCACATATACTCTCCTCTGCTCATTCCATTGCTAATATCTGTTCTCACATATACTCGATTTTATTCTTATCTTGGCTAAACTCTGTACCCACATATACTCTCGCATGATATTCAATTCAACTTACGCCATTACTCGTGTGTACATCGCCTCTGCACACTTTTGTACTCACATGTGCACTTATTTGTCCTCACATTGACTCACCCGATTGTTGTTCTCCACTTACACCCCATCCCTGCTTGTCATAACAATTACTCGCCTATCACCATGCCATTACCGAGACGAGACAATAAAACATTGTTGCCTTGAGTTTAACAATCCCGGGACCTGATGTCAAGCTAGTTATTTGAAAAAAATCATCAAGTAGAAATGAATCACCTTAGAAAATGACGGCAGAAATAAACCACTATCAATAACAGCGGCGGTGAGTTAAAGTCAAACACAACTTCCATCCCCCGCCCCCCACTCCCCAAACACACACACAATACGCAGGTATCTCAGCCAGCAATATTTTACGGCACTTTAATTTATGGATGATGTAAAATATTTTTTTAAAAATTGAAATTGAACTTGAACTTGAACTATCCCTTAACCCGACACTGGGTCGTTGGGGCACCATTTTGAGCTGCGCACTAACTCATGCCAAGTGTCACGGTTCTGAGCTGCCTTCTGGGAATCGCTAAATGAAAGGCCGGTCCACTCTTTGATGTTGTCCTCCCAACTCTTCCTTGGTCTGCCTCTTTTCCTTCTTCCCTGGACTGTGCCTTGCAATATCGTCTTTGAGAGACCTCCAGATCTTGACACGTGTCCGTACCATCGTAGTTTCCTCTTTTTAATTGAGGTGAGAAGGTCCTTGTAAGGGCCAATGACAGCACTTATTTTGTCGCGGACCGCTTTGTTCGTGATGTGCGCCGAAAAAAAATTTACAAAATAATATTTTTTTTAAAAAAAAACGTTGTAATTACCAGTTACTAGTCTATATCATTTTTATTCGTGCACAAATGAAAATAAGGCACTTCATGAAGCTAATGATATTACTTTATTAATATTCTTGTCTCTGAATTTTCAAAGATGTTCAAATAGCATTTCTTTGACCGATTGCTACGTTACCTAGAAAACCTGTGGATATTATCATAAACTATTTAATTAATCATATTTTGGGTACTAGAGAATTTCAAATCATTTGAAGCTCAATGATTAAATTTAATAATTAAACCCCAAAAAACAAGAGGACAATTTAAGTATATTATATTATGACGCCCACATCTTAACTTGACATTCGGGCCAACGATCCAATCCTTGTTGGTACTTCCGGTATGAAGAGCTACTTGATTCGATGCCGACGAGAAAACACGAGAAACCCGTCTCTCTACATCTTTCTTACAAGCTTGGCGTTGGGCACAGGGTGAGTAGAATTTACGATTATATATATATATATATTATATTTGAAGAGACCTCTTACAAATTTCTATCCAAAGGGCGGAACGTTAGAGTGAATGTAAACATGACACCTGGTCACGGATGGATTTTGACACCTTGGAGACAATAAATGGAATATACACCTTACATCAAAATTGAACATGCAGTGCTTTAATAAAGCATACATTCCTAAAATTTCAAAATAAAGTCTTTAAAAGATCTGTTTCTTTTCTAAATGATTTTAGCAGCCATTTTTGTTGGGTGAAGCCTCGAATAGGGTGAATGGAGCTATTGACAGCCGAATCGGTGCATAGTTGTTAACCTTACTTTCTCTCTCTTTAAAAAATAAATTAAAAAAAAAAAACAAAAAAAAAACACACACACACACACACACAAACGAGTTTCTCATGCAAAATTTAAACAAATAATGATTTTTTAAATTTTAATTTCTATCACATCTTGTGAGACCAGAGCACCATTGACCTCGCTACCCAGTCGCAAATATATCAATCTGTATTAAGGTATAATAGAGGCAGTGACTAATCTATACTAATAAAAGGGAAAGCCCTCACTGACTCACTGACTCACTCATTCATCACTAATTCTCCAACTTCCAGTCTAGGTAGAAGCATGAAATTTTGGAAAGTTGTTGGCTACCCTCTCACGACGAAAATTGGCGAAAAAAAGTTTTAAAAATCTCGCTCATGTGGGGCTCTCTAAAAATTGAAAATCACCAATTTTCCTATTTCCCGTGTAGGTAGAAGCATGAAACTTTGGAAATTTGTTAAGTACATGCTCCCAATTTTAATTGGGAAAAAAAAGAGTTAAATTTCCCACTCATGGGGGCCGGCCCCCAAAAATGTTTTTTTTTCTTTTATGAGCTATATAAAAATTGAAAATCACTAATTCTCCTATTTCCTGTATATGTAGAAGCATGAAACTTTGGAAATTTTTTGAGTACACGCTCCCGACGAAAATTGGCAAAAAGAATGTTAAAATTCCCTCTCATGGGGGACCAGGGGCCCAAATATACTTTTTCATATATTAAAAACCGACTCATTACTAACTCTCTAAATTCCCGTGTAGGTAGAAGCATGAAACTTTGGGAAGCTGTTGGGTACCTTCTCACTATGAAAATTGACGAAAAAGAATTTTTAAAAACTCGCTCATGTCCGGTCGGAGGCCCAAAAACATTTCTTTCCTTATATGTGCTCTATAAAAATTGAAAATCACCAATTGTCCTATTTCCCGTGTAGGTAGAAGCATGAAACTTTGGAAATTTGTTAAGTACATGCTCCCATATATAATTGGAAAAAAAAGAGTTAAATTTCCCACTCATAGGGGCCGGGGCCCCAAAAACGTTTTTTCCCCCCTAATATGAGCTATATAAAAATTGAAAATCACTAATTCTCCTATTTCCCGTATATGTAGAAGCATGAAACTTTGGAATTTTTTTGAGTACACGCTCCCGACAAAAATTGGCAAAAAAGAATGTTTAATTTCTCTCTCATGGGGGACCATGGGCCCAAATATAGTTTTTCTTATATCAAAAACCGACTCATTACTATTTCTCCCATTTCCCGTGTAGGTTGAAGCATGAAACTTTTGGAATATGCTAAGTACCCTCTCACTACGAAAGTCGGTGTAAAAGAATTGCTAAATACACACTCATGGGGGCCGGGGCCCCAAAAAACGTATTTTTTTCGCATATGAGATTTATAAAAATTCAAAATCTATAATTCACTTATTGCCCGTGTAGGTAGACACATAAAACGTTGGGTGGTTGCTAAATTCACATTCGCGATGGTAGCAGATTGGAAATATTTCAAATATCCTTTACTGGGGACCGGAGGCCCAAATGTATTTTTTTCCAAATATATACTATGTAGAAACTTAAAATCACAAATTTATCAATTTCCCGTGTAGGTAGAAGCACGAAACTTTGGGAAATTGTTGAGTACAATCTCCTGACAAAAATTGGCAAAAAAGAATGTTACAATTCCCACTAATGGGTGACCGGGGGACCAAATATAGTTTTTCTTATATTATAAACAGACTCATTACTAATTATCCAATTTTCAATGTAGGTAGGAGCATGAAACTTTGGGAAATTGTTAATTACCTTCTCACGACGAAAGTCGGTGTAAAAGAATTTTGAAATACACACTTATGGGGGCCGGGGCCCCCAAAAAGTTTTTTTTTCTTATGTGACATTTATAAAAATTGAAAATCTTATTTCTCATGTAGGTAGAAAAGGAAAAATAATTATATAATTTTTTAAAATTTCCTCTCATGGGTTGCCGGGGGCCCAAAACTTTCTTTCACCTAAAATGGGCTATATAAAACTGAATCAACACTAATTCTCCAAGTTTCCGTGTAGGTAGAAACTTTAAACTTTTGAAAGTTGTTGAGTACCCCCCCCCACCCCCGCGATAATAAGAGGCAAAAAATATTAAATCACCTGTCCCTAGGGGGATGATTGCCGAAATATAGTTTTTTTCCCCCCAATATGAGTTATATAAAAAAGATGCATCTTTGAATCTTCAAGTTCTTGTGTACGTAGGAGCCTTAACGGTTGAAGTTAATATATTTAGTATATCCATCTTAATTCAGATTAAAATCAATAGGTGTTTTGAATTGGTGTTACGCGAATTCTCAACGCTAACTGAAATCCTAATTTCCGCAGCAAAGCGCGGGTAAATTGCTAGTTCATAATAAAGGGTCAGGAGTACATTCGTTATGGGCTGATTCTCTAGATAGGCCCCCTCTTCCTCCCCTCCCATTGAAAATTATTATAAATGATGATAGCTCTCAAGCAACATGGGTTAATTTAAAGCAACCCCCCCAACAGATATTAAATTGTCAATCTCCTTCAAGCTCCCCCACCCCGCCCACCCTACCATCCCGTTTCGATTGCGCGAATGATTGGATGGGGAGGGGGTCAATGTTCCCATTACGCTGCTCGGTGAGGCATATATCCGACCGACGCCGCACAGTAGTTTTGAAATAACAGTGCAGCAAGTTTAGTAAAAATTTTAACTAAAAATGGATGCTGTGTAACTTTGCTCTCTATTTTTTTTTTACTTTTCGGACCAATGAACCTTAGAGTGATCATAGGAGGGGGGAATTATCCACTTCTTTTATGTTTTTTCCCCAGTAAATATTCATTTGTAGTTTAAACGCGTTAGTTCAATTCCTGACACCATTTACTTGTGAAGTAGGATAGTGGTGCAATCGGTCAATGGATTAGTGCTGCAATCAGTCAATAGATAAGGGCTGCAACAATGTAGTTTTTTTTTCTTTCAAATAATAGAATAGTGACTGGTGCTGCAACAGAAAAGTGCTACAATCGAATTGGGCTGCAATAATAAAAAATTCCTAAAAAGAGCATATCAGCCAGCAATACTATTTATTTCTATAAGCATGAAGCTTGAACTCCAAAAGCGAAAGTTACACTTCTTTAAAAAAATAATAAAAATAAAAATAAAATTTAACTGACTGAAGCGGATTACAGCTTCACAAAAGACGATTACCGACATGACTATAAGAGACCAGATGCTACACTATTTGGGTTTTAACATAATCAAATCCAAGATAGTACCCCCCCAGTGGCGTAGCTAGACCTTTTGCCGCCCGGGGCGGTCTCCAGTTTGCCGCCCTTTTTAGAGGCCATCTATTAATGACTTCACGCGCCGGTGTGGGGGATTACCACATTTGTGACGAGGGGGAATTTAATAAAGGTGACGTCACATCAAAAACGCGCAATTTTAAATACAAGTTCCACTTAAATATTTGATTACTGACACTTTATTTAATGACGTTTTACATGGCTTCTCGCGTGTAACGATATTAGAGTGCTGCCTTACACTAAGGACATACTCAAATGAAAAAAAATTGATTTGAAACATGCTCACTTTCAAATAGAAAATATGGTTAAATGGGGGGGGGGGTGGGGTGGCCAAAGCTTTGAGACGCCATGTGGAAAAACGGGTATACGTTTTTATGACGACGTGTTACGAGGGGTAGGGGGTAAAAAATCAGCAAAACTATCGTTAAGTCATTTATGGCTGACCCCTTAAGTCAATCATGTGATGGATTTTTATAAATTAATAAACATGAATAAATATTTGTAATTGAAGCGAAGTAAAGGTGGAAAACATTGTTACCATTGAATGCTCTATTTAGTTAAGCAGTAATAAAAGCAGTAATAAAAGAGGCCGCATAAAATGATATACTTATAAATACACAATTCTAGTAGTGTATAGGTACAGCTATAAAAACCGGGATCCTTTTACTTTCAATATTGACATTTTCTTCATCAATGTCAAAACAGTCATTTATTTGAAGTGCAAATTCTTCATTTGGCAGGTTACATGTATTATATAAGAATATTTTCTTTCGAGGATATGCACCTTATCAAAGCGTTCTTTTATTTTCTTTTAAATTCTATAAATTGATAAAAACAATTCCCGTTGCACGTCTTGTTCTAAAGATATAACCACGTCTTCTAAATTTTCAACACTCATATTTCTTCACAAATTGTTTTGGCTAATAGACTCTATAACAGCGTTTTGTATTAGCATATCACTTTGTTCCATGAAATGGGTTTGCATTAACAATTAGTAATTTAACATAACAAACAAAACAAAAAAAAACAACAAAACAACACACACACAAAACAACAACTAACTAAATTGAGATTATAACATAAAACATACAAAAAGAAAAAGTTTGCATTGAATCAAGTAGAATTCCAGCATCTGATCTCGTTTCACTAGTTACTTCTTCAGATATCAATTTTTATTATGTATGCCCTCTGGCGGTGGTAAATAACGGAGAAATTTGAATATTTTCATATTCTGGTCATATTTCAAATTATTTGCCCATTACTTAAATTGGATAGGCGTAACATTTTAATAAATAAGCGTATTTTAATGTATGGTACTTTAATGCAATAAAAACGAAATAAATTTAATAATTCCCTTCTCTTACAATGCTATCATGAAAGCTGAATCAGTAACATATATTGCTACTTGCAAGTAAAACACAAGTTTGCAAGTTTGAACCACCATGTCATATAGGTACTTGTTCATGAATCATTCTGCACATGTGGAAATTCCACGCAAATATTTCCATGGTCATATTAATAGCACATATTTTTCGGCCCAACGGTGAAGTGTTTTTGCGTGTAGTTTTGATATAACGTTTACGTATACCAATTGATTTTCCAAACAAATCAATACCTTTTTTGAGTGAACTTAAATTTTTTAAAGATTTTGAGTTAGTTATAACCACTAAAATGTAATCAAACAAATGTTGTGGGACCCGTTTATTAAAATTCGAAATTGTGAATATTTTCGTTTCACCATTATTTTACCTTTTCAAAATATTAAATGGCGGTTGTAGGAAATGGCTGTACTTTTTACTGCCCACAAATGCCACCATCCAAATGTGTGCCGCTCGGGGCGGACCTCCCCCATCGCCCCCCTCTAGCTACGCCACTGCCCNGTGCTCCGCCCTCGCCCCCCCCCCCCCCGGGTTCGTGTTTAAGAAAGCAATGGTTGCTTGCCCTTGTTAATGTGAATATCCCTTGTGTTGATGTCACTGTGTTCATTTGATATGTCTACGTTGTTGTTTCCATGGGTTTCAGTCTGTGTTGGCCCGCTGTACGCATCTGAACTCAGCCTCTTGCGCATGTTAACCACCTTCTAAAATCACACAAACTCTCCTCTGTTCGTAACATTCCTAATCTCTGTTCTCACCTCTTATCAATTTTATTCTTATCTTGGCTAAACGCTATACCTACATCAACACTCGCATGAAATTCAATTTAACTTACCCCATTATGACAATGTCGACGTATCCATGTAATTTTTTTCAGGTCGTAGCGTCCAGGCTATTGCGTCATTGTGATTTTATTCCATGTTATTATGACAATGTTATTAGACACATTAACATATGGGATGTGATTTGCCAATACTCATTGATGTTACGAAAAACGGGAGGTTACGCATCTAACGGGTGAAGTGAACATGAAGAGGCCTTTCTTTCAAAGGCTTTTTTAGCCTGTTACACGCGCCTCAGCCCGCCATTCACTTCACGTGCTTTACCGAACCAGCCAATCGTTAATTATATCATTAGCAGGCGTCAGGCGGCCACTGGCGTTGACGTCACGCGGCTAGGTACGCAGGAGTCGCGTGACGAAACAGATCACAACACGGGCGCCCACTCGTGTCACTAGTCCGACGAATGGGTGGCACTGGATTTGTTTACCATGGCAACGGACCTGCATATAAATGGAACACGTCAACGGGGGTGATGTCACCCGCACCGCACGAGATTAGTGGTACTTAAGTGAACGGACTGTCGATAGAGTGGCGTGCTTGTATGGGGTGGAGGGGAGGGCGGGGGGAACGCAGGCCTTGTGGTGATCGAGGTGGTTGTTTGGGGGGGGGGGTGATGATTGCACCTGCAAGTGTCACCAGCTAATATCATATACTTAATTTATGATGGTCTTAACAAAAGCTAAAAAACTCAATCAATGATCGGAGTTCCGAGAAAGGGCGAAATGACAATAATCAGAGAACACCTTGAAAAAGCAACTGCCATAGGAAGCCTCTCAGATAGCACTAGAACAGAGAGAAAAGCAATACAGCTTGCTGCAAAAATATTAACAAGCCACCCCCACTCCAAAAAACAGCCAGATTGTCATCCTCGCTAATGCTAAATAAAAAACTGCTCAAATTTCTCCAAAACCCAAACAACTTTGTCAATCAGTCACTCAGTACAAAACTATTGAAACTGAGCAAAATAACAAAAGAACTTCTTCTCCAATGTATCCCAGGACATGTTGAACTTGAAGTAGATGACACAGCCTATTCCCTGAAAAAAACTGGAGGCAGACAAAACCAGGCAGACCCATCCCTACACGCCGAAAAAATCTAGGCTTTTCTCAAAAGCAGTGAAGCAGAAAGATGGTCCGAGCCAAAAGAAAACCACCCTAAACGGGGTGCATACTTTAAACTCCCCGTCAATCACAAAACATCATTTTCAGGCTAAGGAAGGTTCATAACAAACTTAGACAGCACATGTTCCGCAAACTTCGAATTGGAGAAATTGCGGGACAGCTGCGAAAATGCGGAACATGTTTTTCAAAACTGCCCCCTGTACCACCATACCCGGACAGACATATGGCCCCAGGAAGCTACCCTAGATGAAAAACTCTATGGTGGACTGGACCAACTGACAGCGATAGCGCAGTTAAACACAAATATAAAGCTTGTTGCCTAAATCCTCCTTCAAAAGATTTTGAGAAAGAAGCAGAAGAAGAAGAACAATAATCAGTAACATCAAAAGAAATTCATTCATAGGTTACAGGGATCTTGACCAAATGGGAGGAGGGAAGGAAGGATTGAGGTGGATGTATCAATATGACGGTTCACAAAGTCAAGTTTCAAAGTGTAAAACCAAAGTTTTCCGGCTTATTTTATTTCATTAAAAAAATATATTAATTTAAACACTTAATACTTACCATCTTGGAAGTGACATCAAACTTGGCGGTGCGTCAAGCTCACCTGACTTCACCATCGAAAGCGTTTAAGTGTGATGATTGAAAGTTACATTTATACAGTGAACACAGTTAGTTCATTGTACGCTTGTCCTTAGTATTGATATTGACAGTGCATGCCTGTCAAAACTCATCCGATATTTGAACTCCATTGTTTAATTTACAAAAATCCTTTTTTTTTTTTTTTTTGTAAAACAAAGAAACACAATTATTTAAAAATCACACGTACACAAACAAAAACAGGGCATAAAATCTGAAAGAAGTCTTTGAAATAATAATATCGATGTATACGTACAGTTTTAAGACGGGGTCTCACGACAAGACATCATGGAACAACGAACGTTTCGGCAAAAAACCTTTCTCAGCGAACAAATATACAAAAAGTAACTAATTAATAAAATGAAAACTTGGCTGTGATGTTATCAAAACCCAAACAAGAGAAATGTAGACGTAACTGCCCGCACGTTTTAAAGCGAACTTTAAACACAATTTATGCCTTCGTTGTCTGCCACAATCACTTTCATTGACCCCCTAGTTTTTAATTATAAAAAAATCTGGGTAATGACAGATATGTCGTCATACAGAAGGGGAGAGTTCCATCATGTAAACAATCAAGTCGTTTGGCTGTTCAGTGTTTGTTTGTTTTTTTTTTTTGTTGTGTTTTTTAATATTAACTCCAGACCACGTGGTGATGACGAATGATGTATGTCACGAATGAGTGTCTATAAATAGATTTTAATCTCAACGGTGACTGAGGCACGGCGTAAACTGAGGGACACGTCTTTATAAATCGTATACACAATAAACAACATCTGCTAGTAAACAACTCGAACGTCTTTGCCCAGGGCGGGGTACATGGGGGCATTTTTAAACTGATAAATAATTTATAACCACTAGTCAATATTAGCGTACTCTAAGCGTACAAGACGATGTAAATTTCTTACCTAAAGGCTAAAAATAACGCTAATATGTTTATTATTATTATTTTTATTATAATTATTATTAATAATAATATTATTATTATTTTAAATACCCCATTGTGTCGACAGCATATGTTGAGAATTTATCATTAAATTGAAACACCATTATAATTATTTTTTTTATTGTTGAATATGAAAACATCCTCACACGCAAAAATGCTTCCTTCATTTAGTCAGTTCACCAGTAATTGGTCTACATCTAATTCTAAACTGAAATAATCATAAAATATTTAATTACCGTTTGTAGTGTGCGAGTGAATTATGTTGAATACACAAGTGAAATTACCTGTTTCCTATGCTTTATAACCAAAGTCGCTGACTTTTAAACATAAGCAAAACGCGTTTTTAAAATTAATTGTTTATATCAAAATACTTTATGACAGCAAACAGTCACAACTTTTACGTACGTTAAACTCAAAGGCAGTGATTCCCAAAAGAATCTACTTTGAAAATCTACACACGTTTAAGGTTTTTTTTTTGTTTACCACAGTATATATATATATATACATGTGAACAAAATGAGGGGTGAGTTTTCAATCAGGCTTGTAAAAAGTAAAAAGATGTAAACAGGGTAAGGGTTAGCCTGACAGGACGTAACAAAACACCGAACGTTTCGGAAAAGAGCCTTTTTCAACGGACAAACAATACACAAATAAAACGAATATAAAAAAAAATTAAAAAAATAAAAACTTAGCTGCTGTGAAATTCAAAGAGTCAATGAAAGTTGGAAGTGTTGTTTGTTTGTTTAATATTTTGTTTCGCGATGCAGCTATTTTATATTTGTAAAATATAAATATTTAAAATATCAAGCAATAATTTTGCAGGTATCTTTTATATACTGAATGTTGACTTACATTTTTTTATTACAAATTTGTGTGCTGGACAAAAAACCTTAATAGACATACTTTTTAAACATAAAAATAAAAAAATCGGTTCTATTTTCATATCGTTAAAATATATATTTAAAATGTCCAATAATAAACCGACCACATAGTTTAGTGGGGGGGGGGGGGGTTCCGCCTTCCTCCCCAAACCTCCTATAGATTACTTTTATTATAGATCTCTATATATTTTCAATGTCATTAGTTTCTGAACAAGTAATTGCGAGCAATAAACAGCTAAGAGTTTTGGTGCTAATTAGTGGATTCATCATCGTCTTCTAAAAAAAATTTTAATAGTGCAGGGCGTGCATTCAGATTACGCGCCTTGTTTTGCGCACCGCTTATTATAAAAAATATCCTTTGATGTGAAGTACCCATGAAAGTCTTAGAAATGCACACACACCACACTCAAACACGTACACGCTCAAACAAGTACTCACACACAGGGACATGATTAATTAACCTTCCAATATGGGATCGCTGTAGCTGTAACGAGGGACAAGATTGAGAACGTCGCAACTCTACATAATGCACAAGTCATGGCTATGGCACTACACAAGTTATGGCTACGGCACTACACAAGTTATGGCTACGGCACTACACAAGTCATGGCTATTGCACTACACAAGTCATGGCTACTGCACTACACAACTTATGGCTACGGCAATACACAAGTTATGGCTACGGCACTACACAAGTCATGGCTACGGCACTACACAAGTCATGGCTACGGCACTACACAAGTCATGGCTACAGCACTACACAAGTCATGGCTACCGCAGTAGTCTCGGCTAATACAAAAAGCAATGCTACTCTTAAAGTCAAGTCTTTAGATCTCCGGGTCGGTATGTCTTCGGGTTGTCCTATTTGTGACTACTACAGTTGACTTTAGCTGCAGTCATCATTGCATGCGAAAGACAATTTTTCAGACCCTGTTCCAAAGTCGGCCATAATTAAGCCTCTACCTATTATTTCCAGCTACATAACTTACCGATACATTGGAATCCTATTTAAACTCAGGTAGATAAGGCGACTGGAAAGTGAAATTAAATCTAAGCCATGATGACTTTCTTCCCCTCCCCACTTAAAAAAAAACAAAAAAACAACAACACTCAAACACACACTGACCACAACAAAAGAACAGGCGGTATGACGACATCCGAAACCCTGACGTCGTCATAGTGTCATTCGTCCCGGAAACAAAATCCTAATGTCATGGAGTATGTTCCCATTTCCTCCCGCGCCCCGGAGCGTAGGTAATGATCGTGTGACAAGAGGCTAAGTGGCCTGTCTCTTTATGTGTGACTTCGTAGTATGGAGATCTACTGGCGGGGGTGTAAAGGATACGAAGTTATATTGAAGGGGGTGTAAAGGATACGAAGATATATTGGCGGGGGTGTAAAGGATACGACACTCTACTGTCGTGAGTGTAAAGGATACGAAGATATATTGGCGTGAGTGTAAAGGATACGACAATCTACTGGTGTGGGTGTAAAGAATAAGACAATCTACTGTCGTGAGTGTAAAGGATACGACAATCTACTGGTGTGGGTGTAAGGATACGAAGATATATTGGCGTGAGTGTAAAGGATACGAAGTTATATTGACGGGGGTGTAAAGGATACGACACTCTACTGTCGTGAGTGTAAAGGATACGAAGATATATTGGCGGGGGTGTAAAGGATACGAAGTTATATTGGCGGGGGTGTAAAGGATACGACAATCTACTGTCGTGAGTGTAAAGGATAAGGTGATCTACTGGTGTGGGTGTAGGAATACGGCGATCTATTGACGTGGGTGTAAGGATTTACTGATTTATTCACTTGGGATTAGGATATAATGCTTTTATGAGGTTAGGGTTTGAAGATCTACTTGCTTGGGTGTCAGAATTTTGAAGATCCACTGGTCTCTTTATACTTTAAATGTGTGGATATAAGAGTTAGAACCAAAACATCTACCAGAATTTGAAGATCTACTGGTCTTTATATAACATAAATGTGTTGATTTCAGATTTAGAGCCAGAATATTTAACATCATTTGAAGATCTACTGGTCTTTATATACCATAAATTAGTTAATTTAAGAGTTAGAGCCAGAACATCTACCAGCTTTTGAAGATCTATTCATGGTCTTTATATACCATACATGTGTTAATTTAAGAGTTAGAACCAGAACATCTACCAGAATTTGAAGATCTACCCGTGGCGGCGGGGGATGGGAGTTGATTTAAGGATTGAAAGATTAAGTAGCCTGAATGTGTATCAATAATAAGGGTGCTGGGTAGCGAAGTCAATAGTGCGCTCGCCTCACAAGAAGAGGGGCGTGGGATCGAGCCCACGAAAAGCCACCATAAAAACATTGAGAAATGGGTAACGCTAAGAAAGTCCTCCGCTGACCTGGAGAGGGATGGGCGCCGCCAGTGTCTATTATGCCCGAGAATATTCTAATGGAAACATTAGACCTCGAAAAAAAGAGGTTATGGGACTGAAAAAAAAATAATAATAATTTTTAAAAAATAAGGGTGCACACTCAGGACTTATTAGATTTTTTAAAAATTAGTCAGACGAGGTGTGTTTAAAAATTGTCAATACAAAACAAGAAATGTATTTTTTAATTATTCCCCCCCCCCCCATCTTGGGAAGAATATCAGGATTTGAATTAACTAACGGCAGGATTTTCAGATCTCATGACGTTTTCAGAATTTTAGACAGAGTAGTAAGAAATAATCTCTAATGAAGCTAAGGAAGAACGTCTATGTCATTAGTTATAGTCTACTAGATTTTAGGTTTGTGCTTACAGTCTCATTGCAATGTTGAATGCATAATTTGACTGACGTTTACCAAACGAACTTCCGCTTGATAGAAATTAAGGATTCTTGTGAAGGAAACAAATGCTTGGGGAGGGGAGGGAGAGAGGAGTGGCTGGTCTAGGATTAGAACATGTTATAGGTAAAACATATCTCAGCTAAAATTTTCTAAAGGATTCTAAGGTAAAAATTTGGAGGAGGTTTGGGAAGAAGACCTACCTAAGCCTTGTTATAGATCAGGATTTCAAAAGAATTATTGTCAGACTTTCCTGAACTAATAATTTTAGGAGAACTCTAAGCAATGAGAAATAAATATTCATTTGTTTGGGAATGAAGAGAGGAAATTCAAGAATAAGTCTTTCGGAGAAATTCATGGCTGTGCATCGAATGTCTAAATCAAGAAAGCCCTTTCGGATAATTTCTCTTGGGTCATGGTTTCGGAATGCTTCAGGGCAGACTGTTCAATAGAAATAATGTAAGAAGATGAATTCGGGAATAAAGAAAAAAAAGATCGAGAGAGAACATGTAGAAAGAATCTGGTACAGAATGCCGGAGACTGAGGTCAATTAGGTAAAAACTTAGATATCAGGGAGTGGTCCCCATCACATGATAACATTCCTACATTCTCTACATGACTTCATGACTTCCCTATCACTCCCCCACCCCCCATGCTTTTTTAACTGGAATCGGAAAAGAATGTGTATGTAAATCCTTTTTTTTAGGTCATCAATTGCATCTTCTCCAACATCACAACACACTTGACATTCACAACAAGGCGAGCCATCCGTCCATACACCAGCACACTAATATCCCCCTTACACACTCCGAAACCCCCCTCCCCAACCACATACACACACACACACACACACACACACGCACACACACACAGAGAGACACAGACACACACACACACAGGTTCTGGCACGAACCAAAAATGAATTCCCGGAGACACCGTATAATTTAAGAACTCACAAAACTCGAAAGAATGGGGTTGCGGGGTTGAGGTGGGGGAAGCCTCTACAGACCGGGGGGTGTAAGGTGAGGTGGGGGGGCCTCTACAGACGACCGCTCTTGATTATCTTATCGATCTGTCCGATCGATATCTGGAGCCGCCATTCCTCCACATTGCTCACCCCTACCCTCGCCCTCCCTCTCGCGTGGTCACAGCCAGAGGCGTCTACACAATGGGGGCGGTTGGATGGGTGGAGGTAGCAGTTACTTCCAATCTGAGTTAGCGGTAGTGGGGAAAAAAATCCTACACGCCCCTGCCTTTTAAATACTCCCCCCTGGGGCGTCAATGTTAATATGGCACTGATTACGACACAAAAAATACTTATTAATTATTGCTACGTGTTCAACTCAGTACGTTTTAATTTAAAATTCAGCTCGATCGAGAATGGCATTACGCATGTGTTGGGTAGTACAAACACTGATACGAATATTGATCAAACTAGGAATTTAAGCAATGAAAACACAACAAAAAAACAGTTGTTTTTTTTAAAAAAGGAGAAACTAAAAATTAATTATTTTGAATAAACTCAGAATGGGTTAATAACATTTGATGACAATCCGACAGGCTCACTCAAAGAAATGTGTGTTATTTTAGTGACATCATAGCTGCTTCTGAAGTACAAAGTACACCATCATTATATATATCACTAGTTTTATGGAATTTTGAAAGAATCTTTACAATTTTGTTTTCCTAAACGTCATAGTTAACTGCAAATGTCATGTTAAAATCATTTCCTGTACGACCAAAACAAAAATTTATCTAGTTCATTTGGTGGGGTGGGGACACGCGGTTGCATTGGGGGTAGGGGATATATGCCATTGGATACATATTTATGACAGCTTCCTTTGCAAGACTTATCCCAGTGGCGTAGCTAGGGATTATGGGGCCCAGGGGGAATCGGCCTCTTTAGGGGCCCCATCATTTTGACCGATGGCATAATATATAATATTTAATGTAAAAAAAATCTTTTCAAACACTCTTTTGGGGGTTCGGGGGAGGGATTTTCAAATTTTGACCCCCTCTACCTCCCCTATCTACGCCACTGTCTTATCCTAAGGTTTAAAATACAAAATGATTGTGTCCCCTTGTCTATCTCATCCCCAAGCTATACACAGCCATTGATTGTGTCCCCTTGTATGTCTGGTTCCGAAGTTATAAACCAGCCATTGATTGTGTCCCCTTGTATGTCTCGTTCCTACGTTGTAAACCAGCCATTGATTGTGTCCCCTTGTATGTCTGGTTCCTAAGTTATAAACCAGCCATTGATTGTGTCCCCTTGTATGTCTCGTTCCTACGTTGTAAACCAGCCATTGATTGTTAACACCAATTCATTCCTACCGCTCGGGGGTCTAACTGATGTTCCGTCTCAACAGAGATCTAGATGTAATCTCTGTTAAATTGTTTAGTCTCATTCTCTCATTCTCTCTCTCTCTCTCTCTCTAAAACCTTCTCTCTCTCTCAGAGAAGCTCTTTTTATGGTATTCTCTCTCCCTTGTTTAAATTATTTTAACATTAAAAAATAAAAGAATCTTAGCTGTACGAAAGTTTTAGCTTCTGACCAAATGTTTGTAACAAAGTTCACCGCTGCTACTTCATTATTACCCTCCCTCATAATTCGCTCCATGATTGCAACATTACCGACCTCATTTTTTGCTCTATAATTTGCTCTCTCTTCAACATAATTTTTATTCGTATTATAATTTGACCTACGATTCGCCTTATTATTCTTCATATTTATTCGTTATTATAAACATATGTCTTTTTTACATGCTCCGTCTCCATGTACGCTTGGGTCTTCCTCGTTTGCCCTGGGGGTTCCAATCTAAGGCCTGCCTCACACTTCTTTATCTTTCCGAAGGGTGTGTCCAATCCAGACGGAGTATGTTAGATGAGGCTGGAAGAACTGGGAATAATTGAAACGACTGGCAAGGGACCGTGCACAGTGGCGAGCTTTGACAGAGACCCTATGTTCCACAAGGAACCCAAAGGACATATGATGATGATAAACATATGTGTATCCCATTAAACTGCTATTAAATACATTGTTTCTTATCGTCGTTTGGGTCCAGATGAACCATGAAATAAAAACAATCGAAACACTTTGTGATGAACACGAAGGTAAAATTGAATAAAGAGTAAAGATATTTAAAAAATTAATTTTAAGACTTCCAGTTTTATGGATTTTGGTAATCTTGGCGCCTTGGAAAGTAAATTGCTACAAAACACTTACAGCATGTGTAACTATAAAACTCACGGGTGCTCGTCACTATATGATTATATCAATAAAAACTTTGTCTTCTCAAAATGCTGTAATCTTTACCACGTTTTGCAGTATCTTATTATTGATTACTTGCCATTACTTGTCATTACTTGTCGTTACTTGTC